>VMDR010001517.1:0-123292 GCA_007922815.1 Macrotus californicus | reverse complement strand
GGGGGGTGGCAGCGCCTCTGGAGGCCACGGCAGAGGCCGTGGGTGGTCCTGGTTCACGGCGGGGCTGTAGGGCTGTGGCGGGGGCTGCACCGTGGTTCTGTCCCAGGTTAACGGTTGCCCATCTTCCCTCCGTGTCTAACGCAGACCCGTGCTGGCCATCGTGGAGGTGGAAGTTCAAGAAGTGGACTTGGGTGCTCGAGAGCGGGTGTTCCAGGAAGTGTCCTCTTTCCAGGGCCCCCTGGACGCCACTGTCATCGTCAACCTTCAGTCACCGACCTTAGAGGAGCAAAACGAGTTTCCCGAGGACGTGCGCACCGAACTCATGCAGACCTTGGGGAATTATGGGACGATCGTTCTCGTCAGGTGACCGCCGCCCCAGTGGGCGTGGGTTCCAGGGCCGATGACCTTGCGGACCCGGGGCAGCTGCCAAGTCCCTCTCGGGATTGACTGGACCTATTTCCTTTATTCCAGGATCAACCAAGGGCAGATGCTGGTGACTTTTGCAGACAGCCACTCGGCTCTCAGTGTCCTGGACGTGGATGGTATGAAGGTGAGTCACGCTTGGTCACCCGTGGAGTGGGGGCTCCTTAACGGTCTTCACAGGGTCACATAGGCACCAGTGGAGGGCAGAGCTAGGACTCTTCATCTGGTGTCTAGTTCTGGTATCATTGTTGAGGCGTCCAATGTCCAGTCCTGGTTACTCGTAGAATTTGGGAGAAAGAGCAAGTGTTAGAGCCTAGTGCCCACCGCGCTCCTGGGTCTGTCTTCCCTCTCACCTCCATATGGGAGTGTGGCGGTCTCTCTCTCTGGAGAGTACGCATTTTGGAATTGGCAGCTCAGCTGGTTTCCACTTTGATAACATCCTGAGTTTAAATTCACACGGGATGAAAGCTGAAGATGGCAGTTGATTTTTATTGAGACCGAACGCGAACCCCCCTGAGGTCTGGACCCTCCGCTTTTCTCATGATGCCCAAGTTTGAGCGAGAAGCTGCGCTGGGGGACCCACGGGGCTGCCCGGCCCTGCGTTCACTCCTGCCGTTCACTGTCCCCCGCAGGTGAAAGGCAGAGCAGTGAAGATCCGACCGAAGACCAAGGACTGGCTCAAAGGTTTGCAAGAGGAGATCACGCGGAAGAGGGACAGCATGGCCTCCGTGTCGCCCACGGCCAACTCCTGTCTGCTGGAGGAGAGCTTCGACTTCACGAGCTTGGACTACGAGTCAGAAGGTGAGCAGGCCCAGGAGGGCTTCCCGGCCAGGACAGCGAGGCGGGTGGGCGGGCGGGCGGGCAGGGGTTCTCCTGCTAACTGGTGTGAGACTATCGAGAGCCCTTCTGGGGCCTGGCCTCGGAACGGTCATGGAGGGCACTCGAAGTGTGTTTCTCCCCGAGCAACGAGGTGGCGGTACTCGTGTACAGGGTGACGCATGACGTGGTAAACAGGCCTGGAGACGTCGAAACTCACTTTGAAAATGGTGGTTTCAAGGATGTCAGAGCTTGGGGTTTGGTCCCTGTCCCAGGCACGAATGGAATTGGGGCCCTGTCCCTGCTCACATGGGGACTCCATGGCCTGCTGGCAGCTGTGCCAGCATGTCCCTGCACGAGCCACAGGCCTTGATGTCGAAACAGACCCCCCCACCATGGAAGGCTGTGCCCTTCTACCCTCACTGTTTCTGTGACTCGCTTGTTCCCCAAGGGGACATTCTTGAAGATGACGAAGACTATCTGGATGAAATAAACCAGACTGTGGTCTCAGACAGTGACCTGGCCGGGGACGACCTTTCCGATGCCCTGAGCTCCACAGCAGCGGCACCGCCCAGCAAGTCACCTGCACTAACCAAAAAGAAGCAGCATCCGACCTACAAAGGTAGCTTGGACCTTTGTTTTCTCGATAGCCCTCGGCACCGAGTTCTCTCTGTGTCTCAGCATCTGTGCATAAGGCCACAGTAAAGTGCACCTGCCCCCGGAGAGGGCACAACATGCAGTCATGGCCAGTGGTAGGCACTGGGCTCTGGGAAGCTATCAGCTCCCAGCACGCTGATTTTCTCTAGTGATTTGTGTTGTTTTTACAATACTTGGCGCCCCTGTAGTATCCCAGATTCATGGTAATTCCTGTTTCTCCTGTGTATTTAAATAGCCACAGCTCTGAACTGGCTGAACATTTGATTTTTTTTCCTCGCTAAAATTTTTCTGATTCAGCCCCATAAGAGACATTTAATATCCGTGTCCTGAGTCGCTGGTCTGTTATTACCTTCTTATAACTTTATGTTCTCACACAGTAATCATTTTATACATTACATAACTTTACACAGGCAATGACATTGCTGCACATTAGCATCGTGATATCACTGTGGACCGAAGAGGGGCTGAAGGCCATACAGATTGAACTGCGTGGCCCGACATTACATTGTATAGCGACTCTTTTGAGCAGTTTAAAACCCACGCATGTTCCTGGGCTGGAGAGAGACAGTTCCCATTTCAGCAGCAGACCCACCCATAGCCACAAATGCCTTGCAGCTGCCGGGCTTGTCTCCTGTGGGAGGCGCACTGTACCTGGCAGGTGCAGGAGCTTATCCAGGTGTCAGGACCTTTTGTGCTGGGACTGAAAACAGAGAACAGGGGCAAAAGTGAGTTAAGGTGCTTCCCAGGGAAGGTGCGCTGTGGGGAGAGGTGCAAAGACCCCCCAAGTCCCTCTGACTGGACAGGGGCTCCAAAACTGGTTCGCAGCCCGGCTGGTTGACCCACCAGGACTTTCAGGGTGCTGATCCCCGTCCTGGAGATGTGGGTTGGCAGCAGGTGGGGCTGGGAATCCCAGGTGATGCAGATGCACAGCCAGGTGCGTTGGGGACCAGCAGCCTTCACCCGAGCATCAGGTCACTCTGTCGCTACTCGTCCAGAGGACTCCTGCCCTGGAGTGGAAGTGGCTGAAAGGACGTGGTCCTCAGACAAGGGGCGGCCCTTTTCTCCAGGGGTGGCCAGCACCCCAGCTGCCGCTCGAGGGGAGGCAGATGTGAGAGCAGTGCCTGCGAGTGAGGACTAGAGTGGTGGGCTGTGCGGGCTGCCGGCCACCGGGCGGGCACGAGGGGTCTGCACCCTCTGGGTGCTCAGATGCCCCCGCTGGGAGGAGAGCCCCCACTTCTCCCAGCTCAGCCTTCGATCGCATGGGGTGCAGCTGTGGGTTGGAGGGATGGAGTGTCCAGGCGAAGCCAAAATGAACCGGCCATGTTCCATGTGAGAGAAAACCCAAGGGCATCTTGGCTTATGGCACCATAGTAACCCATGGCACGCCGGAGCTTTTTAAGCAGATGTTTTATTTTTCTGGGTATTTAAATAAAAGATTTAAGTGTCACGTATCTTTGTTCTGAGCTTAGATGTGACGAAGGTACATGTCGTAAAACATGGCAGTCGCTTCCTTGGGCCGCTCTCAGCCTCAGCGGGTTTGGGCACGACAGGTCAGGATGGTGAACTCCTGTGAAGTAGCGGGCCCTGGGCCACCATGTTGGGACTCTCTGAGTGCTTGGGGACACTCCGTACCAGGGGCTGCACACTGGCAGAGGAGTGACACTATTCTCAGCTTCCTGGACCGTCGCCCTGTTTTTGAAGTGAGGGCTTCACAATGGGGGGCTGTGGTTTTCAGCTGTCTCCTCCCCTCTGGGTGGGTGTCCTGTGGATTATTTCAGAAGGAAACACGCTTGTCTGTCCTTCTGCAGGGTGTCCAACCTGAGGCCCACGGGCTGTGTGTGGCCCAGGATGGCTGTGAATAGGGCCCAACACAAAATCGTAAATTTACTTAAAACATGAAGAGATTTTTTGTGATTATCTGTCGCCATGTATTTAATGTGTGGCCCAAGACAACTCTTCTTCTTCCAGTGTGGCTCAGAGACACCAAAAGGCTGGACACCCCTGTGAGTTTTCCATGTCTCTCATGTCTGGACACCAGATCTTGCCGAGGGTTCCTGGAATGTTCCCAGGATGCACTGAGTGTCCTTCCCCGCCCACACCAGCAGTCAGGGGGACACTCCAGCTGTCCTGTGGGGGCTCCTCCTGCCACAGGTGGCTCAGCGCACACCTGAGCCTGACCCCCACTCACCTCACTCGCCTTCCGCCATGTCCTCAGGTGACGCCGACCTGGCGGAGTTAAAGCAGGAGCTGGAAGCTGTTGGGGACCGCCACCGTTCTCCAAGTAGGTCTCTGTCGGTTCCCAATAGGCCTCGGCCGCCTCGCCCACCGCAGAGACCCCCCCCTCCAAGTAAGACTTCGCTGCTTGGGGCTTACACGCCTGCTGGGCATAACCGCCTGTTTCCTGCTACTGAACAAACAGCTGTAAATCACCTCCCGACTCCGCTCCCCACAGCGCGCTGCCCCCTCCTTGGGCTTCTTGCGGGTTAAATCCACAACATGTTCAATATCAGAGAAGCAGCTGCGTTTCTCGTGGCCCGTTGAATGGTACCTTTGTGACGCTGCTCTTGGTCCTCCTGCCGCTGTGCTTTCTTTAGGCTGCTTTCTGCTCCACGCCTTAGAGGATGGAAACTTGGGGCCCCCACCAGGCTAAGTGGGGGAGGTTTTTAGCATCTTCCCCCACCCCTACCCCACAGCGTCTTTCAGAGTCTTCTCCCCTTGGCTCGCTTCCCTGAGTAAACCCAGGTGCCACAACGTGCAGGGTGACCACACTCCCGCCTCTCACCGGGCAGCGTCCTGGCCGTGCGTCCCGGCCTGCTGGCTCCTGGCACCCTTCCTGGGACCTGCAGACAAGCTGTGCCAGCCTGGGCCTCCTAGCAGACTGCTTTTCTTCCTGGCCCCTCGAAAAACGATGGTCAGCCCATCGAACTTGCATTAACAACCGGAAAATAAAGTTGTGACATACCTCTGCTCAGTTTCTAGTTACCCCTGCTGTTTATTTCTCTACCCCCACCCCCCAAAATACGACAATTAGACACAGATTTGCTAAGGTTTTACTGTCAGATTTGAGTCTGCCTGTGTGTATGCCACAGTAGTAATCAATGACAAGCCAAAAGCACATGGCATTTTTATGCATATTTTTTACTTTTCTGAGTTGATACTCGAAGATGAAATATAAATAAAAATTTTAAATGTTATATATTTTTGTGGAAATTTTACAAATATAGTAGTTAAATTTTTTAACTTCACCTGACTACCTAGAGATAATAGCTGTTAAAAGATTCCCAGCCTTTCTACAATTATGTAGATGTACATTTATAGGCAATTTTTTATTTTCATGTTTTTTACAAAATTGGTATCTTTTTTGTTTGGTCATATGTTTTCATCTAATGTCTGTGTCATTAAATGTTCTAGACCATGATTTGTTAATAATAGCCAGAAGTACAATTTAACAGATTATTCCCCTGCTTTGGGATTTTTTAGATCTTGCCCTCAAAACAGTTGAAAAACTTGGTCTTAGTAACAGTAGTGTATTTTAAGCCACTTAAAATGAACTGACCTTTGTGTCTGATTTGAACCCCCAGGATAGTAAGTTAACATTTACATGGAAATAATGCTTTTCCGAGGGGACTAAATGGCAATGGGAAAAAAATATAGTAAAGATTAAATTTTTTAAAAAAGAAAGAATGCTTTTCCAGAGAATCTCCACTGACAGGAAGACACTGTTAGAGTCAGAAACACTGAGTGGGCCCCGTGGAGGCCCCAGGGCCTGTGGACACTCAGGCCCTGCAGCCCCTGTGGCCTCCTGGGCCCCCGGCCCACCGAGCCCGCCTTGCTGTCGGTCAGCTGGCTGGGAATCTGCCCAGAAGCAGTCAGCCATGTCACTGAGATGAAGCCTGTCCTTGTTGGTTTTTACAGCGGGATTCATGGTGAAAAAGTCGGCTTCGGACGCGTCCATCTCCTCTGGCACCCACGGGCAGTATTCGATTTTGCAGACAGCAAAGCTGCTGCCAGGAGCACCTCAGCAAGCGGTGAGTTCTGTGCTTGGCCCGAGTGAAGCCCAGACATCTCAGACCCACCCCCGCGGTTCATCCGCAGCCCCGACGATCACGGGCTCAATCCTTTTCCGTGAATGTATCGACTGCCATCTCTTTAACCCTCCACCTGCCCACCAACACGACCTCAAACCCCTTAACTTACTAGCAGGTCTTTTATGGGCTTTTAAATGGTCGTGCAGGGCATTGGAGAGGAACCACGTTGGTGAAAAACCCAAGTGTCCCTGAGAGGCAGGATTGTTGGTTTCCAGGCTCACCTGCTTCTCTCTCTTCCGATGCCTGACTTTCACCTTGGTGTGGAGAGCAGTGCTTGGTAGAAGGGAAGACAGGGAAACTTTAGATCCATTGTCTAGACAAAATTATGATCATTCTGGAGTCAAGTTAGCTGAGAGAAAAGGCTTAAAAAGAGACCTAATGGGCCTAAATAATGCCGTAGGCACTAGTAATAATTAGATTTGTAGGGTTTTAGCGGTGAAGAGTTCCAGAGGATGGCACTGAGATGCAAGGCTGTAGTGAAGGTCAGCGAGATCAAGGTGAGGGTGGAGAAGCCGGGTGCTGGGCAAAAGCTAGCGTGGCCTGGGAGGGCGCAGACAGCCGGGTCAGGTGCTCGCTCAGCCGCAGCAGGAGTGGGGGTTGACGACTCATTTGTGGTTTACAGGAAAGAAGGCAGGTCATCAAAGGGGACCCAGAGGTTTGGGTGAAGAGGTAGAAACGGCACTTGCAAGTAAACATATCTGGGAAGTGTTTCCTTAACTCAGCTGGGCTGAGCTTGATGTACTTTGTGGCTCTTTCCTGGTTCTTGAAATAAAGTGAGTGGATGGCTTGTCCACATTTCAAAAGCCTGAAATTACCCGCCTTGGGAGACAAGGGCCCCTGCTCTAAATACTGTTGCCATACTCTCCCTGGAGTGTGAGTGCCCCTGGGGGAAAGGAGGCTGGAGGACACGGCTCAGCCTGGACCGGGTTTGAATCACCATTTGATGGAACTGCCGGGCACACGTCAGGTGGCAGTGAACCGGCCAGGGGCGGCTACTTTCCTGCCTGTGTTAATGCGCTTCTCTTCTTCATTCTGCCCTCCAGCCCAAAGCTAGGGCTGGGATAAGTAAACCCTATAACGTCAAGCAGATCAAAACTTCCAATGCTGAGGAGGCGGAAGCAGCAATCCGGTGTCTCCTGGAAGCCAGAGGAGGTAGGTGTCCCCAGGCTCTCCTCCCCGGAGAAAAGCCTACCCCTTTCCTTTTCATCTTTCTCCTAAAAGGCGCTGAGAAGAGAAAGCAACTTTGTTTTCTAAAAGCAGGATTCAACGAAAACACCCATTGGCGACATCTTGTAAAAGTCCACTACTAAGATTTATTGTCCATTTAAACTTATATGTTTAAAATTCAGTGTGTATATAAAAGGAATCCCAGGATTATTGAGCAGCACTTAAGGTAGAGATTGAAATAAGCAAAAATGAATTTTAGAAAAGGTCAATGCTCCAGGCACTAACTCATTCTGCAGCAAGAAGAGGTAGCTGGGAGCACATCCATGCCTGAGACATAAAACCCACTTTGGAAACCACCAGCGACTGTGGGTGCTTTGCTGGCAGGCACACCACCTGTCAATTTAATTGCTGTTACTTCATGTGAACCAAATTAACCATATTTTACCCTGGAATCTGCTTTGTGCATTCAAAGTCACTGGTAACAAACTTGTTGTGTTTGGAAAGGGGAGATCATGCCCTCTTAAAAGCCACATGCAATTCCAGTCCCCTGGTCTGTGTTTAGTCAGGATATGTCACCGATTTGGAATTTTCATGTAGCATCGAAGGAAGGCATCAGTGAAGAGGGTGAGAAACACCATTGCAGGATAACATCATCACAAGTGGTGTCTCATTTAAATTTATTTTATTTCATGTTTTTAAAGATTGTGTTTGTTTATTTTTAGAAAGAACGGAAGGGAGGGAGACAGAGAGGGAAAGAAACATCAGTGTGTGGTTACCTCTTGCGTACCCTCTACTGGGGACCTGTCCTGCAACCCAGGCATGTGCCTTGTCTGGGAATCAAACCAGCGACCTTTTGGTTTGCAGGCTGGCACTCAGTCCACTGAGCCACACCAGCCAGGGCCTATTTAAATTTATTTTAAAATAAATACTTATTTTTTATTTTAAAAATATAACTACAGTTTGTATATAACCACTCAAGTTTCCATCAACTGATGAATGGCTGAAATATGGTGTGGCCATACAATGGCATATTATTCAGCCACAGAAAAGAATTGAGCACTAATACATGCTGGACTGTGGGTGAATCTTGAAAATAGTATGTTGTGTGTACACACACATGCACACATTCCATTTATATGAAGTATACAGAATAGGCAATCTGCAGAGACAGGAAGTTATGGTGTTTCCAGGGCTGGAGAGAGGAGGGAACGGGGAATGAGGGCCCTGGGTGTGTGTGGAGTTCCTGTGGGCTGATGAAGACAGTCTGGAATCTGACATGGTGATGGTTGCAGAACTTTGTGAATACACTAAAAACCATTCATTGTAATCTTTAAAAGGGTATATTTTATGGTATGTGAATCATATAGCTGTTTTTTTTAAAGGAAATTCTATGGATGTAGAGATTAGGAAAGGTTTGAGGTTTGAAATCTACCTGGAGTCTGAACTTAACCTTCCCTTGGTCATGGGCCCTGTGGAGATTTTGAAACTGATCATCTCCCGTGAGAAACACACATACCCATAAGCCTTTGTGTGTGATGCCAGGGTGTCACTGATCCCCCACCAAGACCACCCACAGACTTGGCTCACAATCCCTGTTGGGAAGGTGAGCATGAGAAGCTGGGGGCGGAACCTAGCTGGTTGCCCTGACAACCCTCAAACATCTTTTTAAGAAATAATACACGGCATTAGTAAAATACCTGCAGGCGGTAGGTAGCCTGTGTAAAGATTGCATCACAGAGCAAATTGCACACTTCCGCTACGTACTTGTATGTTTCAGATGCCCCAGGAGAAGCCCTAGATGCCACGGCCCTGAGGGACCAAGGGTCCTCCAAACCAGAGCCCACAGCAGGGGGGGCCCCACTCCTACCCCGTCGGCCAGCACCCAGAGTCCCTGCCATCAAGAAGCCAACCTTGAGGAGGACCGGGAAGGTAAGAACTGGTCCCATCAGCCTCTTACTCCCGAGTCTTGTTAGATACGAGTCACGTCTCCATCGAGTCTGTCTCTCCATAAACATTCACGGGCCCCTGCCCTGGCCCCATCCTTGAAGGAAATGCTTCGCAGTTGCTTCTCTTCCGTGTCTCTGGCCCCAGCTGATCAGAAAAACCAGGAATGTTCCACCACGGCAGGGACAACTCGGAGGTGTCACACTTCCCGTGTGTCCTGGTTGAGCCCCCACATCGAACCACCCGATTCCAAGTGTTCCAGTCCTTCCCGTGTGTGTGTGTGTGTGTGTGTGTGTGTGGTCTGTCATGTGTGCGCGGTGTCACGTGGACACATGTCGTTTGCATTGGAAGAACAATAACCGACTCCCAGATGAGCGGTATGGCCTCGGAGGCTGGGGGTCCACAGCTTTCCTTGCCATGACTTTTCTTGCAGATTGTGTTCTGCTCTCGCTCTCAAGCTTCCCAGCCTTGCTTGCTGCTTCAGAGACATGAGTTTGTCAGGACAGTAGCGGCCCAAAGACTGGCACCTCTAGAGGCATCTGGATCTTCCGTTTGACCTCAGTGTTCTGGTGCCGGACACTCGGTAACCCTGGCTGGTCACGACAGATGAGTGCTGCTTTTCCGCCGGGGGGGCGTGTGAGCGCGGCGTGGCGCCTCGTTCCCACCGAGCTCGCTGTCCCCTCTGTCCCCTGTGGCTCCTTGCATCTGTCGTTTTCCTCCTTCTCCGTACTTGTTTGCCTTCTCTCTTAAAAGCCAGGGGCAGAAACCGATTTGCTTTCCCAGCGGGCTGCACAAGAGCGGCAGGCAGAGGCTGCTGGAGGGGGGACTGTGCTTGCTCTTGTTTCCTAAAGAACCGAAGGAAACACAGAGGCCGAAGCCGTTACCTGGTAGCCATTTCGGTGCGAAAGCTTCCTCTGCACTGTGCGGGTTTTGTCTTTGGGAGGGCTTTGAATTAGAACCAAGGAAGTAAAGAGTGTCTGTGAAACTTTCCATTCTTCTCTGTCTACATATCAAGATTCAAGGAGCAAGGGTATCCGTTAATCCTTTAATTAGCCTAATACTGGAACATACCATATTTTGCCATGTACAGTGCACACTTTTTTGCCCCAATTTTTTTTTTAAACAATCTCACTTTCTTGTATTTTTTCAAGACTTTTATTTATATTTAGAGAGAGGGGAAGGGAGGGAGGAAGGGGGGGTGAGAAACATCAACATGTGGTTGCCTCTTGTGAGCCCCCTACTGGGGACCTGGCCCACAACCTCAGCATTTGCCCTGACTGGGAATCAAACCAGCCACCCTTGGGTTTGCAGGCTGGTGCTCAATCCACTACGCCACAGCACCCAGGGCTACCCAGATTTTGGGGGGGGAAAATAAGGATGCTCATTATACGTGGGTAGTACTTGAAATACCTTGTATCTCTTCTTATGTTTTATCGTTATTTGTTACATAAAATTTCTTGTTCCATATGTTCAAAATAAATGCTAAAATTCCTTTATAATAAAAAAACAAAATCTCAATACAAAAGATTTTTTTCATGAAAGTTTGGGCCAAAAACGTGGGTGCACATTATACATGGCAAAATACCGTAAGTGACTTCCGTGTGAATATTAAAGCTCAGGCCTCAAATGGAGAGATTCGGAGTGGTTTGCTTTTAAAAAGGAGAGCGAATAGCTCCATTGCCTAAGGTGACAGAGGAAAACCTGTCTCAGATTATTCGCTGTGGCCCTGGTTTTCAAGTTTCCACTCGTGTTTCTTTGGACCTGCTGGTACGACTTGATCAATGTGTGTGCTTCTGCCGTGTTTTTTCGCACCTGGCCGCATTTCTGCATCCCAGACATTCTCAAATCTCAAATTTGCTAGAATGTCCTGCTTCTCCCGCCCCTGCTCCTGGCTGACTCCATCTGAGTGCTGATTTCCCCCCTCCCCCATGGGGACTACTTACTTACTCTGTGTCGTGCCTTTTCTCAGCCCACGTCACCAGAAGAACCACCGGGGCAACAAACTGTCCATTTTACAATCGGGCCCTCGGAGACAAGCCCTGAAGCCCCTCCTCTCATGTCAGCCCCTCCTGTTCCCAAACCAAGAACACTGCATCCCGGGAAAGGTGCCGAGAGGAGGCCCAGCGCTGAAAAGCCCGCAGAGGAGGAGGCCCCTACCTTGGCTTCCATTCTGGAAGCTCCGCCCCTGGTGCCCCAGGTGCCCCCGAGGAGGAAGAAGTCCGCCCCCGCGGCCTTCCACCTGCAGGTTCTGCAGACGCACGGCCAGCTGCTCCAGGGCCTCGGCGGCCAGGGGCCCCCTGCGCACCAGCCCGACCGCGGCGCGCCCTTTCCACCGCCGGCTTTTCCGGGCCCTTCGTCTGCTGCAAGCCCCGAGACCGATGGCCCCAAGGAGCCAAAGCCAGAAGCGGCCTCCCTTCTGGGTGATTGTCAGGACCCCTTCTGGAGCCTTCTCCACCACCCTAGCCTGTTGAATAACACCTGGCTCTCCAAGAGCTCTGACCCCCTGGACCCGGGGACCAGGAACCTCGGAAGGGCACACACGGCCCCACTGCAACTCAGCGGCTCAGCGGCCGAGGAGCTACCGCCAGAGCACAGGCAAAAAGACTTCGGGCACTGGGCGACAGTCAGCGACAAGGACAAGAGGACGGTGCTGGAGGTGTTTGACCCGCTGGCGAAAACCTGAGTGGGAGCCGTGGACTGCGCTCTCGTGGAACATGCGCCTCTTTCCCTTAGGCGTCACTTGCACAGAGACTAGCGCCTTGGCCTCCGCGCCCTGGTCCAAAGCGACCCCAGTTTAAGGCACACTGAGAAGAGACGCGTACTTCTGTCCCTCTTGTGCGGTGTACTAGAGTCCTGTCTCGTACTAAGACGGCTATTCAGCCACCGAGAAACGTGTCGTTCCGGACTCGTGCATTTCAAGTTCCCTCTCGGGTACGGAAAGCCGCCCGTTAGAGTCAGTGTGTGAATTTTAGAAAAGGAGTTATAGCTGAGGATGCCTAAGAGTTCTCTCCTCTCGAGTTTTAAATGGCTGTTCAATGTCTGCGTGTACGTGGCGTTTTTGAATTTTGTCTGCACTCCACAGGTTTGGAATAGTTTTTCGGTGCGCCACCTAGAGGCTGATGCCTGCAGTACGGATGCACTGAAAAGATGTTGGGACCATTAAGAGCCGGACGTGGCACTGTGGTCACCAGGTTTAAAAAAATCAGAGCAGCAGCAAATCGGTCAGCCAAGCGACTGGGCTGCCCATTCCCTGTGTGAGCCCTTGTGTTTACTTTCGTACGTGGGTGTTAACCTTGAACGGGCGGGAGATGGTGTCCACACCGTTTGGGTTCTGGAGCATTTGCCGTTTGCTTAACCTGAGCTTGAACCCATTCAAGACTTTTGCGTTCTGTCTCAGACGTGTGTGTGCCCCATAAACTGGTACCATCCTGCGCCCTGGGGCGCCACTTCAACCAGTTTTTGCAAACTGTCCATCCCCCTTTAAAGGAAACTTGTGAATCCTTTTCTTCCCTTACGTCGCACACCTGGTGAAAGCACAGACGTGAACATGCACCCCGGCACTAATGTTGACCCTCATTGTTCTAATACGATGAATATTCGCTTTAGGTCTGCCTGGCTGCAGCTTCAGGAGGGAAAGTACCACATGTCCCTTTACATCAGAAACCCCCGAACAAGCATTTCTGGGTTTGCTTATCTGTATCTGTTTGTTAGGTTTATCTGTTACCTACATTTTTTCTGTGTGTCTCCAACACCACTCTCGCCTATTAAGCCATTTAAAAAGACATCACCATAGTGTCCTACCTTTTAAAAACAATGCTGTAAGGTCTAGAGTATCATTTGGAGCAGATATATTTTTGCTAATAAGTAGTTGACGGACAAGATCTCACTGTGTCACATGACTCTGTCATCCCTGCCATGACCAGGGAACTCCTGTACTCAGTGCTGACGTCAGGGTGGCAGTGATCCTCTTTCCAGGGGTCCCACTCTCTCTATTGCTCAGACCTCTGGGTTTTCAGAATCACCTCTCACTGCCACTCGCAAGACATATGAAGATTATTTAAATCTGGCACTCAAGACAGCGAAACCGCCCCACGGTCTCACTTCATCTGAAAACTGACCAAAGACAAAGGTATTGATGACCCACGAGATAAACTGGCCCCAGGTGATTAGCATACCTTCTGCAGTAAGTGCTTCATCTATATCATTTTTGCCTCTCTAACCAACGCAAAGAAACAACACAACCCTTGAAAGCGTTAGAGGGAGAAAGAAAGCAAGATGGGCAGTGGGCTCGGAGCAGCTCAATGATTGGCCGGCATTCTCAGGGTGCAATTGGACAATGGAAGCGAAGATTTCGTAGTTCAAATGCGCTTTTACTATAACCTTTTCTCCCCCACCGAGAAGGAGGTGAACTTGGAAGTAGAAACATGTGACAAGCAGTCGGAAAAGCAGGGGAAAGGCGCTATCATGACAGTTGCCCACAGTGCTGGGAACAGGCCCTGTTCTCGGCTTTCTTTGTTCCAGAAAGCCAGCAGCCAGTAATGGCAGAGAACAGAATTTCAGTTAAGACAGGTGCCCGCCACACAAGTGGCACTTAAGAGCCCGACAATGAGTAGCGACACCCAGAACTGTGTTGACCTCGGGAGACAGGTCACAAGAAAAATGACAAACAGTTGAACATGAAGAATTGAACAAATATTATGTGATAGTGGGTGTTCAAGGTTAGTGAACACCTAGAGTTGCACGTATAGGGTTCTCACACCAACGTTCTCTTTAAAAAAAAAAAGGCAAATGAAATTGTCTTATTTAATTTTTAAACCAATGCTCACGAGATGGTGGGTTTCTTAGGTTAGCAGCAATCAATTCATTGAATAATCTCAACAACGAGCCGCTGCCATCTTGAGGATCTCATTCTGTGATTTTTGTATATTTTGTTTTTCTTTGATGCCCCCCCACAGGACTTTTTCTTGTGACCTTGTAGTTAATTTCATTACTTTTCTGTAAGACATTACGGTTCACTGCAGAGTGTTGTAAACTCAGTCCTCTACAATTCAACATCATCTCTATCACTCCAAGTCACTATTCTCCCTTTTACAACATAATCTCCAACTTCTTGCCTATTTTTAAAACTTGTTCCACTAAATGGCCCTGGATGGTGTGGCTCAGTGGATTGAGCGCCAGCCTATAAACCAAAGGGTCACTGGTTCGATTCCCAGTCAGGGCACATGCCTGGGTTGAGGGCCAAGTCCCCAGCAGGGGGCATGCCAGAGGCAACTACACATTGGTGTTTCTGTTCTTCTCTTTCTCCCTTCCCCTCTCGCTAAAAAAAAAAAAAATCTTTTAAAATTTGTTCCCATACATGATTGAAGTTAGAACATCTGCCTATTCCTGCAATTCCTGTAAAAGTTTTCAAATTGTTGAAATTCAAGACACTTAATAAAATTCTCTCGATGTGTATAAGCAAAGAAATGTATTAAAACATTCTCTTTGTAATGAAGTGATTTCATCAGAAAGGGGAACTGCAAAAATTATTTATTGACTGACTTGGCAATTACTAAAAACTTTGTAATGTTTATTTGAAGTGTTAGTTTGTACTGAAATTGTAAAAAAAAAACTATTAAATTTTTTTAACTGGGTTTATTTCTTTTTAGATATGATGAGCACTTTGGAATATCTTTTTTGGCTACCCTTCTATTCTGGATGAAATGTGACTACTAGTTATTCCTGTGTTTAAATTTCTGTTTTTGGTTCTTTTTTCAGCCATCAGACTAAATTGAGAAAAACAGAAAAATAATTTGGTTGAGAATTTGTGACTTGAATAGTGCCAGTAGGGACCACTCTGATAACATATATAATAACTCTATGCTACAATATCTATAAGATGTGAGCAATGGTAGAGTTCATTTTCTACAGGGTCTCATAGCAAGCTTATAAATCTTAGACTGCTGCATTGGATTGAGTACATTACTGTATAGAGGAGGGAGAAGAGAGTAAACAATCTTCAAGTTCTGTCTAGGTTTGTTTTCGGCTAATTTGCACACAGAATATGTATTATAATTGTTCTCTGATGATTTTCAGGAATGAGAATATACTGACAATCTCGAAATAATAAAGATGGCTAGTCCTTCCTGACCAGTAGGTACCATTGAGAAGTCATTTGACCTGAATGCACAGCCCTGGGACTTGGTGGAGAGGGAGAAAACAGCTGGTTACAGCACCTCTCCCAAGGTCACAGTGGGGGAGAGAGGTTTGAAACCCGGTCTCTTACAAGGCCAACTGCCTGTGTCTGTAGACTCACTGCGAACTCAGTGAGGTAGGAGAGCACAAGTGAGAGACTGAACAGAAGGGCTGGAGAGATTTGCGAGGAGAGCATTAAGACCTTGACAAGTAGCAAAATAAATTTATGTCCTTGGGACGAGGGTGTTAGCTGATGGGAAAGAACTTCAGAGGACCCTAAAGGACAGTTTAGGGTTTTATTCTACAGAAAATAAAAGTAGTGGGTAACAGATACTTAAACATCCGTGTGAGAGTGGTTAAGGCTTTGTCCAGGCCAACAAAACTCTTCAAAGCACCTGGAATATAGTTTATAAGGAGATAGGGGCCAATATCACCTTCCTGAGAGATAGTTATACCATACCATTCATTAAATAACAAACCCTTGCTCTCACTTCCTTTAATTAGGTTTCTCAAGGAGTGATTCAATTTTATAGACATTTTGCAATGACATTGGGATTTATCTACCCTTTCCATTGCTTTAAAAAAAATTTGTCATCCTTAAAAACATTTTTCATTAACGTCAACTTATTTAATTTGCACCCTTTTCCTACTTTCTGTTGAATTTTTTTATTTTCCTAATCTCTGGATTAAAAGTAGCTGCTGTGCCTCAGTTGGTTGGAGCATTGTCCTGGACACTGACAGGTTGTCAGTTTGATCCCTGGTCAGGGCATGTATGGGAGGCGTCCAATCGATGTTTCTCACGTCAATGGTTCTCTCTCTCCCTCTCTCCCTCTCTCCCTGCCTCCCCTCCCCCCACCTCTTCCTCTTTCTCTAGAAGCAATGAAAAAATGCCCTCAGGTGAAGAAAAAAAAAGGAGCATGGGGTTCCATCATTTCTGAGTCCCATTATTTTTAGTCTTTCTTACTTGACAATAAAGACATTCAAAGTTAGGTATTTCCCCCTGATTGTAGCTCTAACTGCACCTTACAAATTTTGGCATGAACTATTCTCCTTTTCATTCATTTCTGGATTGTTACTTACTTTTATTTTCTCCTTGATCCAGGAAAGACTGCATAACTTTCCGGGAATTAAGGGTTTGGTTTGTTTGGCATTTTTAAATTGTTAATGTCTATTTTATTGGATTATGACCTGAAACTATGGCCTATATAAACATCCACCTTTAAAATTTTATTAAGGTTTGTTATGTGGTCAAATGCAGGGTTGCTTTTTGAAGTGATTCCATCAGTATAAAATAAAAATGTTTTGTAGTCCCAGGGTGCAGAAGTGTGAGATTTGGGGGGTCAGCTCCTATACACCCCAGTGGGACAGGCCCTTCTGCGAGGCAGATCTGTGTGGGGATGGGGGCAGGCCCTAGCAGGGGTGTGCACCCACGGGCTGCATGCTGCCCAGGATGGCCAAGAATACGGCCCAACACAAACTCGTAAATTTACTTAAAACCTTTTTTTTTTGATCATCAGTTTTCGTTAGCGTTTGTGTATTTAATGTGTGGCCCAAGACAACTCTTCTTCTTCCAGTGAGGCCCAGGGACTCTGAAAGGTTGGACACCTCTGGCCCAGGTTCTAGCTGCATTGCCATGGCCTCCCCTTGTTCTTACCAAGATTCCTTAGATTTTGTTAAGTAAATGCTTCTCGGTTCGCTGTCTTCTGATTGCTCCCTACACACTTGGTTGCTCTTACGAACCTTGGCCAGCCAGGGCACCCCTGTCTCAGGGAGAGGTTCTCCTGAGCCCCCACTGTGCCGTCTCAGAACTCCGGTTCCTGGGCACTCTGCTCTCGGCCGCCGCGGGTCTGCCTGCCAATCCCTGGGCCAGCACTGCTCTGTCTTGCTTCACTGAACTTGGATGCCTGGTCAAGCAAACCCTCCTACCTTTCTCCTTAGAGTATCTTGGCTATTCATGACCTTTTGTAATTCTGTTGAAATTTTAGAATCAATTCATCAAGTTCCATTTAAAAAAATAAAACCTCGCCCTGGCTAGTGTAGCTCGGTTGGTTGGAGTGTCATCCTGTAGACCAAAGGGTCGGGGGTTCAATCCCTGGTCAGGGGTATACAAGAAGGCAACTGATCAATGTTTTTCTCTCATATCAATGTTTCTCTGTCTCTCTCTCTCTCCCCCTCCTTCTCTCTAAACGCAAGGAAAACAAATTTTTAAAAAATAAAACCTGTTGGAATTTTTGACTGAGACTGCATGGAATAGAACAGGCATCTTTACAAAACTGACAAGATCTTCAATGTAAAGAGTCAATGGTTTATTTCTCCAATGAAGGGTTTCATGACTGTTTCTCAAAGTTTTTAACTTGTTAAAAAAATTTCAAACACATACGGAATTAGAGGAAATAGTTTGAACTCTAACCACCAGGATTTAATAGTAATTAATATTTTGCTATATTTGCTTTGTTTTTTCCTTTGCTGAAAGATTTTAAAGCAATTCAGCTATCAGGATTATTGGACTCAAATACTTTTAATATGTATCTCTAAATAACATTTTCTTTTATAATGTTAATGCCATAATTATATATAACAGTTAAAAATAATTATTACTCTAAATTTCAGTTGTTTTTACTAGTATACTTAATTGTAAGGTTTTTTGTTTATTGACTGCATCAAGTGACCTCTCATAAAATTCTCATTTACTGTGCTTTAATGTAGCTAATAGGCTATCAGCTGTAAGGCACACCATTTATGGTTTTCATTTTTGTGTCCCCACAGAACTCATGCTGGGACCTTAACCCCAAAGAAGATAGTGTTAGGAGGTAAGGATTTGAGGAGGTACTTAGGTCATGATGGGATTAAGGGCCTTGTAAAAGTGACCCCACAGAGATCCCTCATCCCTTCCCCTACACAAGGACGTGGGGAGACGCTCCCAGCTATGAACTAGGAGGAAGGTCCAGAAGGCAACAACGCTGGCATCTTGTTCTTGGACACGGATGTTTACTTCCGGGTCACCCTTATTTTGTATGTATAGCCCTTTGCAGACCCAGCTTCATGAACTGTGGGGATCAGACTCCATTGGTAGGCCCTCAACTTTGGACCTTGAGACCCCTCACTTCGGGAATTTGCCAGAACCTCAGCCCAGTTTCTCAGTCGCTTCTTTTGGCTCTGCACACGACCTCTGGGTGGGGCCTTGCACAAAGACGCCCTGCCAAGGAGGGTGAGTGGGCCGTGTGCTGGCGGAAGACAGCCCTTGTTACAAATCATCTGACCATGGGGGACATTTTTGGTGATCATCTGCACAGAGGGGCTGCCGAATGTGGGCGTGGCCTCCTGGCCTCAAGCAAAAGTACTTCTGACTGTTGGTCTCTCTGGTTTCTGGTTTTTTCCTTCCTCTTTTTGTCAGTAACTCCCTATTTCCTTGTTAGCACTTTGATCGATTAAAAGCATTTAACTCAGATTCTTTGGATTTTCTTACTGGGCGGCGGGTCCCATCACCCAGCCTGCTCTTACTGAAAGCAGAAGTCTATGAAAATTTGTAAGATTTCTTTTTCACAGCATTTCAACTTACTCCTGTTTTCTAAGGTATACTCTGGCTTATGTTGCAATGACTTGAGTAATGTGGCTATGATTCGGATTTTGACTTCTGCAGAGCCTGCTTTTTAGAGTGAATTCTGTACCAAAATATGCATAAAAACTCAGCATTATGAAAAGTACAAAAAGGTAAAAATTCACCCAGAATCTATCCAGAAATTATTATCACTCTAGGAATTGCTCTGTGTGTAATGTGCAGTAAAATGCTAGATGAATAATATATGTCATTGTATTTATATAATAAGCATTAAATTTATTTTATTTATTTTTTCAATATTTTATTGATTATGCTATTACAGTTGTCCCATTTTTCCCCCTTTATTCCCCTCTGCCCTGCACACCCCCCTCCCACCCACATTTCCCCCCTTTAGTTCATGTCCATGGGTCATATATGTAAGGTCTTTGGCTTCTACATCTCCTATACTATTCTTAACCTCCCCCTGTCTATCTTCTACCTACCATTTATGCTTCTTATTCCCTGTACCTTTTCCCCCTCTCCCCCCACCCACTCCCCTGCTGATAACCCTCCGTGTGATCTCCATTTCTGTGATTCTGTTCCTGTTCTAGTTGTTTGCTTAGTTTGTTTTTGTTTTTGTTTCAGGTTTAGTTGTTAATAACTGTGAGTTTGTTGTCATTTTACTGTTCCTATTTTTTATCTTCTTTTTCTTAGATAAGTCCCTTTAACATTTCATATAATAAGGGCTTGGTGATGATGAACTCCTTGAACTTGACCTTATCTGGGAAGCACTTTATCTGCCCTTCCATTCTAAATGAGAGCTTTGCTGGACAGAGTAATCTTGGATGTAGGTCCTTGCCTTTCATGACTTCGAATAATTCTTTCCAGCCCCTTCTTGCCTGCAAGGTTTCTTTTGAGAAATCAGCTGACAATCTGATGGGCACTCCTTTGTAGGCTACTGTCTCCTTTTCTCTTGCTGCTTTTAAGATTCTCTCTTTATCTTTCATCTTGGGTAATGTAATTATAATATGCCTTGGTGTGTTCCTCCTTGGGTCCAACTTCTTTGAGACTCTCTGAGCTTCCTGTACTCCCTGGAAGTCTATTTCTTTTGCCAGATTGGGGAAGTTCTCCTTCATTATTTGTTCAAATAAGTATTCAATTTCTTTCTCTTCCTCTTCTCCTTCTGGTACCCCTATGATTTGGATGTTGGCACTTTCGAGATATTCTGGAGGTTCCTAAGCCTCTCCTCATTTTTTTGAATTCTTGTTTCTTCATTGTTTTCTGGTTGAATGTTTCTTTCTTCCTTCTGGTCTACACCGTTGATTTGAGTTCCGGTTTCCTTCCCATCACTGTTGGTTCCCTGTACATTTTCCTTTATTTCACTTAGCATAGCCTTCATTTTTTCATCTAATTTACTACCATAGTTAACCAACTCTGTGAGCATCCTGATTACCAGTGTTTTGAACTGTGCATCTGATAGGTTGGCTATCTCTTTGTCGCTTAGTTGTATTTTTTCTGGAGCTTTGATCTGTTCTTTCATTTGGGCCATTTTTTTTTTTTTTTTGTCTCGGCACATTTGTTATGTACTGAGGGGTGGAGCCATAGGTATTCACCAGGGTGCGGCAACCCATGTCACTACGTTGTGACTCTGTATGTGGGGGAGGGGTCCAAGAGGGAACAGTGCCACTTGCTCTGTGCTCAGCTGATTTTCAGTCACTTCCCCCCGATACCCACAATCAAATTGGGTCCTTCCGGTGCTGATTCCCGGGTGGGTGGGCTTGTGTACATTCTAGCACCTGTGGGTCTCTCCAATGGACTCTTCTGTGAGGCTGGGAGTTTCTCCCACTGCCACCTCAACCCCCATAGGTGTTTTCAGTCAGAGGTTTGAGGCTTTATTTCCCCACTGGGACCCTGGGTTGTGGGTCTGTCTCGCTCCCCAGTTGTTCCTTCTGGTTTATCTGCACATGAATGTAGGACCACCGGGTCCTCAATCCACCACCTCAGTGGGTCTGCCAGCCGCCGCCCTGCCTCAAGTCCTCTCCACCCTGTCTGTCTCCACCCCTCCTACTGGTCTGGGTGAGTGTTTCTTCTTTAACTCCTTCGTTGTTGGACTTCCATACAGTTCGATTTTCTGTCAGTTCTGGTTGTTTTTTGTTTTTCGATTTGTTGTTGTCCTTCTTTTGGTTGTGTGAGGAGGCACAGTGTGTCTACCTACGCCTCCATCTTGGCTGGGAGTCAATAAGCATTAAGTTTAATTGACATGAAATTAGCCTCAGCAGATGGTACTGGAATGGGTAACAGTGGTTCCCGAGCTCCTCCGGGCCTGAGCGTGTTGGCCCATTACCTTTGAACCCGTTTGATGTAGAGTTCGGTATTTTCTCTCCTTTTCTCTCTTCTATGCCTACATGTAATCGATAAGCAAATTTGTGAGAAGAGACACATGGGTCCCTATTCCCTGAGCATATGTTGACAGTGTCTGTCTATTGCCTTTTTTGGTTGAATAACTCATCTATTATTTTCTAATTGTTTTGTTTTCCTCCTACATCCACTGTGTTCTGCATCTCTCAAGCCATCCCTCTATTAAGAAGAGGACTTTCATCCATGCCTCTATTCCTTTATGTGTTTTTTAAGTTTTACTTATTGATTTTAGACAGAGAGAGACATTGATTTTGTTCCACGTATTTGTGCAATCATCGGGTGCTTCTTGTATGTGCCCTGACTGGGGATCAAACCTGCAACCTTGGCATACTAGGCTGATACTCTAACCAACTGAGTTGCCTGGCCGGGGCCCCATAATATGGTTTCAACTTTATTCTGTAATTGTGCTGACTTGGTTTTCAGTCTGTTTCCATAGTTCTGCCCTTTCCTGTTCATCACTTTCTGCGGCTGTTGTTCAGGGATTGCATTTGCTTTTGGAACTGAACCTCTCACCACCGTTACCTGCTTGTTTGGTTTTGCTTTGTTACATGGGCATGCTTTTCACCTTGACATTGTACAGTAAACTGCATCCAGACCAGCTTGCCCTGATGAACGACGTCCCCTTTTCTCTCAGGCTGTTTCTGGTCCATCCAAGCGTGACATGACTGCTCACTGTCGTTTTATCTGAGGATGGGAAGGGGCGAGAGATGCCCCTGTAGCACAGCCCGGGGCACAGCGAGGGCAGCCTTATCCTCACTTCATTAGGTGATCTGGCCTCACTGCCCTCTTTGAAACTTTTTTAAATGGCCCACACTAGGTTCACTCCACTTACTCCCATCAGGGCTTCAGAAAACAACGTTTTGCTGTTTTGGTTTGCTTTTCTAGCTTTTTTTAAAAAAAAAATTTCATATGAGGTCTCCAATCTCAAGGCTTTTTCCTTAACTTTGCTTAGCACCACCTTCCCCTTTTTTCTACCAAATAGGGAGCTATAATCAAAATCTTCAAGGTTATATTGATTAACCTTCTTCCCTAAGACCACTTATTTTTCTTAGCCACCATTTTTCAAAGTTAATGGCAATGGCTTTTAATCTTTTTTTTTTTTTTTTTTTGGTTCCTGAGGAATTGTTTTCTTTCTACTTTTCCTCCTTTTTTCTATTTTTTTCTTTTAATTGGGTATAGGGAGGGGAGAAGTTCTAAGATCAGCTTGGAAATCCTAGACGATTTGCTGCTCTCTTTTTGTCAGTTTTTGAAGTTAATGGCGCAAAACATTCTATGAAAATATTGCAGTGTGAACACGCGTAGATTTTAACATCAAGGCTGGGTTTAGCCTTCACACTCAGCTTTGAGACTGTGGGCTAGTTTTAAGATTTGTGTTTTTTATGTTTAGTTTTGTTATCTCTAAAATATGGCCAATAAAGCTACCTTTTATTCTAATGTAAAACAACACTTGGAACACGGGTACTCAGTAAGCACTCACCGAATCAGTTTTATTTTTGTCAGGACGAGGAACCCATCAAAAGGTTACCACAGCCCAGGCCAGCTGTGAAAACCTGAATTGGAGGCTGTGGCAGGGGAAATGCAAAGGCATTCTGGTACCTTTTGAGCAGACAGCATAGTATTTGGTGCTTAATCATATGTGCAGAGGTCAAAACAATTGAAAAGGGTCCTGTTTGAATGAAATGTAATGAATTATCTGAAATAGAAACAGGAGACAGTCTTGATTGAGGATAAACAAAAGTATGAAATTCTTATGAGCCTTCAGTGTTTCAAAAACAATGTTTCCATTTATTTGTATCATCTTCAGTTTCATAAGTGTCTTATAGCTTTCATTGTACAAATAGTTCACCTCCTTGGTTAAATTTATTTATTCCCAGGTATTTTATTCTTTTTTATGCAATTGCAAATGGGATTGTTTTTCTTAATGTTTTCTGAAGTGTCTAGAAATACATGATTTTTGTACACTACTTTTGTTTTCTGCAAATTTACTGATTTTGTTTATTCTAAAAAGTTTTCTGAGTCTTTAGAGTTTTATATATGTCATCTGCAAATGCAGTGCCATTTTATTGTTAGACTGTTTCCTCTGTTTGTTTGTTTGTTTTTCTTCTTCTTCTTCTTCAAACAAGCCCTTTCATATTTGTTGCAGTTCTGGTTTGGTGTTAAAAAACTCCTTTAGCTTTTTCTAGTCTGGGAAGCTCCTTGTTTCTCCTTCGATTTTAAATGATAGCCTTGCTGGGTACAGTAGCCTTGGCTGTAGGTGATTGCTTTTCATCACCTTGAATATTTCACACCCCACTCCCTCTGGCCTGAAGTTTTTCTGTTGAGTAATTGGATGATACTCTCATTGGTGCTCCCTTGTATGTAACTACCTGCTTTTCTCTTGTGGCTTTTAGAATTCTCTTCTTTAAGCCTTATCATTTTAATTATGATGTGTCTTGGTGTAGGCCTCTTTGGGTCCAATTTGTTTGGGACTCTCTGAGCTTCCTGGAGTTGTGTGACTTCTTCCTTCGCCAGATAGGGAAGTTTTCAGCCATTATTAGGTTCTCAAGCCCTTACTCACTCTCTTCTCCTTCTGGTGTTCCCATGATGCAGATGTTGTTACGTTTCATGTTGTCCAAAATGTTTCTTAAGCTCTCATTTAAAAAAAATTTTATTTTTACATTTTTGCTGCTTTGCCTGGGTGTTTTTTCTACCTTGTCGTCCAAAACACTGATTCTGTCCTCTGCTTTATCTAAACTCCTGTTTATTCCCTCCAGTGTGTTATTTATCTCAGATACTGCATTCTTTATTTCTGACTGGTCCTTTTTTATGGTTTCTGTGTCTTTTTTTTCGTGCTGTTGAGTATCCTTATAAGCATTACTCTAAACTCTCCATCTGATAAATTGCTTGCCTCCATTTCATCCAGCTCCTCTGGAGAATTCTCTTGTTCTTTCATTTGGGGTGTATTTCTTTGTGTTCTCATTTTGGCCGCTGCTCTGTATTTTCTGCCTTAGATGTTAAACTAATCAAACTTAGGGCTTATGGTGTCCCATAAGTCCCTTATGCTATATTTACTTTTTCATTCTTTTTTCCTTTTGCTCCTCTGATCGGATAAATTCCACTTTGACTTTGCTGGTCCTTTCTTTCACATGATCTAATCTGCCATATGAACCCTTCTGTTGGATTTTTCCACTCAGTGATTATACTCTTCATCTCTGTGACTTCTTTCTAGCACTTATATTTTCAAGGTCTTTGTTGAAATTCTCACTCTATGCCTTATTCTCCTAACCTTGGTGAGCTTTATTACTTTGAATTCTTTACCAGGCAAATGACTTATCTCTATTTCATTAAGGTCCATTTCTGAAGTTTCATCTTGTACTTTTGTTTGGAACACATTTCTCTCTTTCTTTGCTTTCCAAGACTGTGTTGGTTTCTGTGCGTTAAGATAAAAGAGCCACTTCTCCCTGGCTTGACCTCAATGGTCTCATGTCTCATGCAGGAGAGGAACCTTGTCATTCGGCCCACCGAGCTCTTGGTTGTCTCTCAAAGCTCCACGGTTGCCCAAGCCACCTTCTTTGTTCTCAGCAGCTCCCAGCAGTTGAGGGTCCTCCGAGGTCTGTCAGTGCTCCGAGGGGGATGATCTCTGTCAGCACCTAGATGCAGGCTGATTGGAAGCTGAATCCTCAGGCAGCAGCTTTGAAAGTACGCAAATAGATCTCTCTCACAGAAAGCCTGGGAGGTGAATGTCTCTGCCTGTGTTTGCTCAAGTCCTGTGAGACCCACAGACACAAGCCTCCTGGCCACGAGAGCCTGGTGATCAAGGGGTACATTCACTGGGCAGCAGTTACAAAAGCTGGGGACCCAGACAGACATGCGTACAGGCTCCTTCCAGGAAGACACCAGCAACCAGGAGTGGGGGAGAAGGAGAAGAAGGCAGAGATGGCACCCACTGGCCTCACCAGTCTCCAGAGAAGACCACAGTCACCCTCAAGATGTGTGCTAAGTCAGAAGCCTGGCCCTCAGAGGGGACAGCTTTCACGGTACATAAATAGACTTCCTTCAGGGAAAGACTGGGAGATGGGCCTTTCTCTGCTGCCCTGCACTGGGCACTGGGGAGATAGCCACAGTGAGTCCTTGCAACGCCATTAAGAACTGTTCCTTTCTTTGTTGTACTCTTACGGCTCTCATGGACATTAGCCCCATTGGCTTTCAGAGCTTCGGGGGTCCATCCTTGGGGTGAACATTCCAGGTGGGGTGCTCGATGTTGGGTTCAAACCCTTCTTTCCTCAGGGAGAAACTGAGAGTTGTGTTCCCTCCTCCCCCATTGCATCTCACTGTGCCGGGGGTGGGTTCATGGTGAACGGCCCTTCCCGTTCTAACCTGGGCGTTTTCTCACTCACTCAGTGTGCAGGAGTTGCTCAGCTGGTGTCTGTACCTCTTCCAGAGGGAGCTGCTGCTCCATGTGTACTGTCCATCTGGCGTCCATGGGAGCAGGTGAGTTCAAGAGCCTCCATGTCACCATCTGTTCAGAATGTTTTAATCTAATAATGCCAGGGGTCAAAACCGTCTGAAATCTGGACAACAGATGTATGTACGACACAAACCTTTTCTGCCTGGGGAATGCGTTCACATCCAGGTACCCATACGGTCCCAGGAATCAGCGCATATTCGACTTCCGCTATAAATTAGCTTTACAAGCCAGAAGTGACGTTTGGGTTAAACTACAAATCAAAGGCTCCAGGAAACAGTGTGTCCAGGCTCTGGGACTAGGAGTTAAACCCCACGGCACTGTTTCTGAACTCAAGGCCAAGATGAAAGCAGATTAAGAACTGGAATTTTTACAAGAATGGCTTGTTTTAAATTCGAAAATTGCTTAGATATGAAACTGAGTTGTCTTCTGCTCTATTAAGGTAATCATAATAAAATGTCACTTTTCATAAAGCAAATTTCTACTAGATACGAAGTGATTAGCTGTGGGGAGTGTCCGACCTCCAACATAAGGGCACAATCAGCTGTAGTTCTTTAAAGTGTGACATTTATTGAACATGTTTAAATTTTTTTCATGGACATAATTTTTGTACAAAATGGATAAAGACAACATCATACAATGTATTTGATATTACAAAGGGATAAAAATTCAGAAAGGTATGCCCAGAACTTCAGTTTCAGGAATTAGAATTTGACGGCACTGTGAATTATGAACCAAGTTCAAAAGAAACAGACACACCGCTGTATGACTACTGTTTTCCCAACAGGAAATACATGCTGGTGCCCGCCACCCCCACTGAGGGACGCCTGCACCCTCCACCGTATTCTGGTTGTTGGCGTAACCTTGGCTGAATGGCTGAGGTACTTCGAGAAAGGTATCATGGCCGCCTGACCCTTTCTGTAGTGACATTTAATTTAAACACTGGGGGAAAGAGGACTCAGGGCCCTGGAAATGTGGGTTAACAATGGAACCTAGTAGGTGTGGGGACATGTGATAAAGAAATGAACAGGCCATAAGGAGGGATAACTGCATTTTCATTCCAGCTTCAGTGGTTTGTTTTGGGACACCTATATTCTGTTCAAATGATCTTGTTTCAAAAAGCAGTAAATGACTTTCCACGTGAAGGGAAAGGCGATGTGAAACCTCATTTGAAGTTTTTTCCAGAAAGCGTATTTATACAAAGCTCATGAAACTTGGAGAACCATTTTACTGACGGTCTAATTTTAAAACTACTTCAAGTACATGTGTTTTCATACTTCGTGTTCTTGAAAGTGTTTCTCAGGTAATGTGTATTCTAAAAACATCACTAAGTCTCACAAAACTCATGTGCTTGAACCTGTGTACATTATATCCATTTCATAGGCAGAATAAAAAGAAGTGTTACACGGCTTGCCCGAAACACTCCAGGAACTTAGTCCTCCACTGGACCTCTCTCCCAGACTTTATTCTGAAAGCACAGCTATAATGGCTATGCTGAGATTTTAAGGAGTGGGGTTTCAGGCCATCCCTTGTAAGTTGATGAACAATGTTTCAACCATGGCGTATGGGCCACGGCTCAGAGAAAACAGAAAACAGAAAAGTGAACCCAACACACCTGCCTCTTCTCCCCAGATCACCCGTCAGCCCGCGCGCATTGTCGTCGGCTGACCGTTGCGTTCCCTGCGTCTGCTCAACAACACAAGTGAAGTGGCTGTCGCTTGTGAGGCTGCTGCATAACTGAACAATCAGATGTCGAGGGGGTGTACTGATGACTCCAGTTTTCCTCCGGATTCTCTACTCGTTGTAGCTTTGACTGCCCCGTTCTACAAACGTCCATCACCTCCAAAGTGGTAAACATCATATCAACACGACCCAGCAATTCCATGCCCAGTATATCCCCGAGAGAATGAAAAACACACATCCACAGCGTAACAGGCACGTGAATGCTCAGAGCAGCGTAACAGCCGGAACGTTGGAAAGAACCTAAGTGTCCGTCACCAAATGAGTGGGTGGGGCCTGGCCGTGCGATGGAATACTACCTGGACAGGAAAGGAACGAAGTATGAAGCATGCTACCACGCGGGTGAGCCCTGAAAACAACAGGCTGAGAGAAAGAACTCAGGCACAGACAGGCACGTGTTGTCTGATTCCCTTTCCACGAAGTGTCCAAAATTGGCAAATCCACGGAGACAGAGCAGATTAGTGTTTGCCAGGGCTCGGGGGAAAAGTGGTAAGGAGTGATTGCTGATGTTACGGGTTACTTGGGGGATGACAAAAAGTTCTGAAATTAGATCATGGTGATTATTGCACAAACTCTGCAAATGCACTAAAACATCAATGAACTCTACATTGTGAATTTTATGGTAGGGGAATTATATCTAAAAAAAAAGTCATCAGCACGATTTACTGTTCTCACATGCTAGAGGTCAAATGAGCAAGAAAGAAAGGTATATTTTATTTAGCCTAAAGAGAATCTGAGAATCTTGATACTAAGTCTTGCTAATGTATGTAATGGTTTAGAATAGTTCCATTTCACACTGATCAGTAATAGATTAGCTACTTTCTCTGGGAAAAATTACTAGTACAGGTAGTTAAAGTCCGGAAAAACTATAAGCTGGATTTTTAAAAAAATTTGTTCTAAAAAAAAATTGTTCTCAGCAATAAGAAAATAAAAATTTACAAGGAACCAAGGCATGGATACCAGCAGGTCTGACAAAGCTGACATGTCAAAGGTTTACACTCACATGCTTGTAACAGTTTACAGCAGTGGAAACCCAGAACAAACACAGAACCGTCTATGTTCTAGCTCACTGTCCCCTCATGCTGGGTGTTCTCCAAATGACATCGTTCTGTAAGCCGACGAGCGCTCTCCCTGCAGAAGCCGTCAGTGCTCCTCTAGCGCTAGTCACAGGCAGTCACAGGTGACAAAAGCCATGCGCTATCCACAGGAACAACACTTGCTCACCAGGAACAACACTGCAGAACAACCCGGCACACACCGGACTACCGTGAAACAGAGAGTGCAGCCTGGACCCTCGGTTCTCCCCCTGCGTCTGAGCTTTACAGAGTGTCCGCCTGCCCGCCACGCAGGCCAGGCCACACGGGTGCCAGGGTGACTAGTCTGCACGGTCGCTTAGAGAGAGAACGAGAACACCGGGTTTCCTGCACTGTGTTCACGTGAAAAATGGGGGACAACTGTCAGTTTTCCAGGTCTTTGGCTAAAGTTTCACGGATGAATTGTAAGGTACGCTGGTACAAAAAAGCATCCTTTTTCTCCGGCTTACAAATGTTCAAATGGTTAACATCCACAGGAATCAGCTCTCCAATGCCTAAATCTGAAGAAAACAAAAACGTCAGTACCGTCCAAGGAAAAACAACTCCCCTATCAATATTGAAAGAGGCCAGGTTTGCAGTTCTAAATGTCGATTTGGTTGTGATATGGCACTCTTAAAGGAACTTGAAGGTTCATATTTGATTAATCATGCCAGAATGGATTCTCAGCAGGTATAATTGTCATTTATGCTTTTCATAAATTCTTCATGTGCCTTCTGGCCTACTTCCTAATTCAACAGAAAATGGAGCCTGAGCTCGACCACCTTCCAAACCTGTATGTACCTGCAGGTTATTACCAAATTATTCCACACTCCTTGTAACCACCCCTGTTCCTAGAGCTTATATTATAAACTTGATAATGAGCTCCCCGTCCTGATACAAAACTGGGAACGTCTCACAGAGGATCCATTCCATCTACGACTCAGTGCTCGAGATGTTCGCTGAGCCTCCCAGAGCCTGCCTAGACGGGCGGCCAAGAGGCACTCGCGAGGCCAGCAGGAGCCGGCCTCCTGGTGACACGGAAGGAGTCGCAGAGAGTTGTGACGAGGTATGTCACTACAACAGCTGCTCCACAAGGTTCCCAATGCTAACTTTGCTTTGGCTCTAAACTTCCGAAGTCCTTTTTTTTTGCTGCTTTTTAGACACCTAGCAGCTGTCCCTTGACCTCTTCAAGTTCTTCAACTGCCAAATAGTAACACCTCACCCTACGGCGTATTACTATATTACTTGGAGGTAAACCATCTTTAGGTTTCCCTAGACTATTCGGTCTTTTCCATTTTATTTAGATACTATATAATGAAGTTAGGACAAAACTTGTTATGCAAACCAAAGAACCATCTGGCAAGTGCTCCATTTTCACACTGTCCCCGGCTGCAGGGAGCTCTGAGAGCTCCCGGGACAGCCCCTAAACTAACCTCAAAGGGGATCAGAAAAGGGTCTAACATGCAAGCTGAGTTGTTCCAGGGAGTGACAGGTCGGGCTTACCTACCACGCACAGGGTAACAGAGGAGACTGTAAAGAGAACGAAGATTTGGGCCCTATTCCCGAAGAGCCTGTGGTACAGTGCAGGACGCTACAGCGGCAGGCACTGTTCACTCCCCAACCTCAGGACCATGGAGAGACTACTAATGCCTGCATCCCTTCAGTTGATCTGTTTTAAGGTCTCTGCACATGCTCTCAGCCCAGCTGATAGAGGGCTTTGCATTCTTTAAGGCAACAGAGCTCACGGCTGATGGCTAATTTGGCATTAGCCAATTAAACTTTGCCATCAGATCAATTAAATGAAGGGAGGAGAGGGGTAATGCCAAGGTAATATAATACGTTTGCAGAGAAATTGTAATCTATGGCTGAAAAGAACAACAGAATTAGAATCTACATCTTCCTAAAACTGAGAAACTAAACATAAAAGAAGTTGCTTATAATCAAATGCCGGCACCACCAACTGCGGCCAACAACGGAGGCAGTACCTGCTGACTGCACGGGCACCACCTGGAGCTTGATCATGCTGCCGATGGAGGTTGGCAGAGTTTCGACAAAATTCAGCACCGGCAAGTTCCTGTCTTTAGCAAACTTCAGAAAGTCATCCTGTAGTGCTTTAAGTGCAGGAGAATCTATAAAAGTATCAAGAACGAGACTGTGACAAGTTCTGTTTATCCAATTCTTAACAAAATATATTAACCTTCCAAATTCAGAAGAAAATTAGGTTCTAATTTGAGAAGGTGGCTCATTTAATTGATCTCCTTCCTGAGAAGCCCTTCAGATGAGAGTAGAGGGGTCAAACCCACGCAGAGGCCAGCGTCAGGGGGAAGGGTTTCCCACATCACTGGCTGGCAGGGAGCAGTCCGCAGGCAGTCTGGTGTGTAGGACTCCGGTCCCCCAGTGTGCTGGCCAGCATGCACACCCACCTTAAAGCACAGCCTCCCATCACCGAAGCCTGTCCACAACCACAGAGTGCCCAACCCTTTCTGTCCCTCGGCCTCAGCTAGAACAGGGCCACCAAGAAGCACCAGACAGAGAGGGAAGCCAGCAAAGCTAAAAGAGACAGACCCGCGGGGCAAACAGGAAACAAACCTGGGCAGTGAAGAGACACAGAACTTAAAAAAATCCACCAATTTGTATCTTTAGAATGATTTCAAAAGATAATAGATCAAAGAACAAGAAAGAGCTTATGGAAAATAAAATTTGACTGCAAAAATTAAGATTCAACAAAAGGTTTTCAACAGAAGACAGTCAAGTAACTCTCCATAAAGGCAAGAGAAAATATGAACAAAATAACTTCTGGCACATTAAGGGTCAAGCCAAGGGCTCCAAATTCTGATCAATAGGTATGCCAGAAAAAAAGAAAATGCATATAATTAAAACAAATAATAGTTAATATGGGAAAATCTTCAAAGCTTATGCATACTTTAACAGTCGATTTTCCAAACTCATGGAAAAAAGCTATTAATTGGTCATTTGAAATTATACTTACAGCAAAACATTATATAACTTTTTTAATTGTAAATATTTAACATAGTACTGAAACTGTTATATTTGAACAAATAATGGCTGAAGACAAAAAAGGAAGGTATCAAAGAAAAATCAAACCCAAACTGAAAATTCTCCGTGGCAAAATAAGCATTACCCTTGCTGAGCTCTTTGACTTCCAAAGAGGGAAAGAGAAGATAGCGGGCGTTCACAGAGTACTCTGCCAGATGGGACCCGTGATGAGGGACGCTGTAGAAGATGATCCCTCGGGTGTTGTTTATAATAGGACTCATTTCTGGTTTCTGAGAGGCTTCCAGCAGCATCTTTTTGACAAGAAGACCTAGCCACAGAAAAGGAAGAAAAGCAACGTTTAAGCTTCCCTCCATTATTCTTAAAACCCAAAAAAGGCAAAACAGGAAACACAGAACAAGAGCTGTTGTCTTTAAAAAGTTAAAGCAATAATTCTCTGTAGTCCAGTAAACAGGGCCTTAACATAGCAGCACTGGGTAGTTCTCCTGATCCCTTAGATCAGAATCTTCCCTGCAGACAGGCAGCATTCTAGAAACTCCTTTGTGAGGCCAGGCGCCTGTCACAGGCTGCACTGTCCCACAGAAGGTGTACCCGGACTGCTAGTGGGGTGTCCACCAAAGACGCGGAAATGCAGCTGCCAGTCTCCACCCCCCCCCAACCCCACGCCCACAGCAGCCTACCGATGGCCCCTCCCTTAGGGCGGTACTAACATTCCAAAAACACACAGTCCCATAAAGCCGATTCTCCATGCAAAACAAAGATTCCGTGGGAAAATGCACCTAGAAGGGCACCTCCGTCTCCCCCCACCAGGCTTAGAGCCAGTGATGAAACACAGAGGTCACACAAACGGTGACACTGCATCTCTGAGGACACAAAAGGCAACATCTGCCTTCCTCTCGCAAAACGCCAGGTCTCAGTCGGCAACCCTGAGCGTTTCACAAATAAAGGAGGCAGCGGCCGCAGAAGTGGGCTGGGAGGAGGGCTGGGAGCAGCAGGCGTCCCGTAGCGAGCAGGCACTGGGAGCCACAGAGTGGACAGCAGCGGGGCCATGGGAAGCGGCCACACAGGGGCCAGGACTGTGGGCACCCCAGCACTACTCAGCGATGGGGGCTCTGCGATGGTTGGGGTGCAGGGAAGAAGGGGGAGCCCTAGGACCAGCCAGGAGTCGTTACAGGACAGGCTTGCAGAAGCCAGGGACTGCGTCTGATGTTTGTTCGTTGTCACCACATGAAAGCATTAAGTGGTCAAACTCACATCCCTTTTCTATCGTTTGTTACTACTTGTCCCCTCCTAGAAACAGAAATAGCACGGAAGGAGAGCAGTAATTCAAAAACTCCTAGGCGTAGCCAAAAGCATTTATCTAGGGGAAAAAGGGTCACTCTCAGTAAGAGGTACAGGAAGTCAGGTCAGCCTGAATGGCTGGCAACCCCCGCGCAGCGGGCACTTCGCAGAAATGAGACAGACTCACCTCCCATGCTGTGTGATACCCAAATCATCGGCCTGTCCCCAACACCAGCAGCTCTGAGCTTCCTAAGAAGTTCTTTGCTCCTGAATGCAATGGACTTTCTGAGCAAAATGAAAACAGGCATGACAGGAGGCTACTGACGTCCTGCAAATTTCGCTATCCAGTTTTAACACAAGAACTTTTGTTTACTGGACCAGTGCTAGCTACGTGCTGCACTTGGAGTTAGGAAGACCCCTCTCTCTGCTGTTTCTGCAACTGCTCGCTCCGTTTCTAACTTAGTCACACTCGCCCAAGTGGGAACACCTCAGCTCCGAACAAGCCATCCATTTACTAAACAAGTGCCGTTGGAGCATCTACCACGAGTCTGGCAATGTTCTCAGGTCAAAGGCAAATCTCACACCAACTGCCCACACCACTTGGGACGTATGTCCTTTCTCGTTATGTGGCCTGTCACCAAGCCATGCCTCTTTTGTGACTGACCTACATGAAGGCAGCTGTCATTGCTGCTGAGTCATTGCTTGTATCAATATTTATGCTGAAAACATAACATGGGTTTGTTACTTAGAAATACCAGAACGCTATTACAGTCAGAGAATTTTCAAAAAGGGAACTTCAAAACCATCTGGTCCAGTAGTTTCAAACTATTTACCTATAGAATCCTTTCTTCAAAATAAGGCTTGTCACAGTTCCTCAGGGTGACACAGGGCAGGAGCCCTGGCCCTCACACCCTTCCTCCGGCCCCTAGGTGGGGCCGTGCAGAGCCCCCACCCATTCAGGCTAGCTCCCTCAACTTGCAGACCAAGCTCCCAGGCAAACTAAGTGACTGTCTGGGACCTCACAGTGAGTCAGAGGTGGGAGTGGCTACCATCTAGGTCCTGGGCCCGGAAGTCCGGTGTCCCTCCTGCACATACAATTGCACACGTGACATACACATGACCTAAGGGGCCTGTATGACTCAGCATCGTTTTCTTTGCTTCTGTTAGCTAGTATGACTGAACACAAAGCCAAAAGGGCCACGTTTCCTTCCAGGAGTAAAGGAGACCTTGTTAGAGGATCCACGGCCTCTACTATTCGAATAGTTCTAAGTGAGCCGCGTTCAGTGCCCAACACTTCCACTCCATCTAAGCCTTATTTCATTAACTTACTTGTAGTTAACTCCTTGTAGAAGAAAGACAAAGTTACAAAATCCTGTCTGTGACACCCAAGTCCCCTCCACCCCAGAGGGTCTGTGTGTGGCTTGGGCCCTTGCCCTTCCAAAGCTGCCCCTCCGTTACCTTTCCATAGGGCACCGCGACCTCCAGTCGCTGAGGCTGGTGTCATACTCCACAGATATAATTCGGAGGGCGGGACAGTCTCCTGCCAACCACGACTGTGAAACAAAAGGTACAAGGGGACGCATGAACTTCCACTACCCAGTGACTTCCTGGTCACTGAAATTCGTAACTGAAGGACTCTTGCAATGTTGGTGACTAATGAGCACACTGGAATAGGTGTAAGGTGACTATGAAAACAACTCCAGCACCTTGTCTTTCCACGTCTCTGGTCACCAGGTGGTGTCAATATTGACGCATAAGGGCCAATGCAGGTGTCAAGAGAACATGCTCAGTTTAATCTGCAATAGCCAAAAGCAAGCCTGCTTTTGAGTCCAGATCAAATTGGCTTTTTGAAAGTATTTAATAGAAAGCTATGATCTCAAAACTGTGTGGCCTGATGGTTAGAGATTCGCCCTGAGAACTCTGAGGTTCCAGTCCAAGTCCCCGACCCTGTTCTCTGTGGACCTGGGGTCTGTTGCCATCCCCACGCTTCAGTGTCATCACAGAGCACAAACGGTTCTTGGTGCCTCGTGAGCCTTTGTGAAGGTGAGTGAGCAGCAGCAGGACAAAGCCCTGGACACCACACCCACGTGTCTGTCACAGCGGTTCCCACTGAGCGTTAGACAAGCTCCACTCAGTGAATTCATCTCAGGGTGAGGGCTCTTCAGAATAAATAATGTCCAAGAAACCCAAAGCAGAATTGCTTCCTCAAGGTTTTTCTGTTTTTATAATTATTAAAATCACAGAACTAGCCAACTATCAGGAAAGACATATGTTAATTATTACAGGTTTAATGGAGGTGAAAGATGACTGGCCCTCCCCGTGTGTGTCTTATCGGAATACTCTTTCAGAGTTACACAACACGGGGAGACGAGCCCAGCTGCTCGTGTGGCACACCGTAAGTGTTCCTAAGGGAGAGGGGAGCTGCACGGAAAACATCCCGGGAAAGAGAGAACAGCAAGTCACCAGGGCTCCGTGGCCTACCAGCGTCAGCCGTGTCCTCACCTTGGGCCAGCACGTTGTGTACCTGCTCTCGTCCTCCGAAACCTTTTCCGCTAGAACCTCCTCACTGTCCTGCTGGCGCCACGTTTTGAATGCTGCTCCCATAAGGCCGTGAATAAAAAGGACATCTGCTTTAATGGGCTGACTACCAGGGAAAGAGTTTTAAAAAGAAGCAGAATAAACACATTATTGTTTTGGCAAGAGTCTACATAGCACTCTCTGTGGATGGTGCTTAGCAGGTCTATACGACATAAAATAAAAATTAAGGCAAGCTTAGCGAGCGCGGGTTTGCTGCAAGACCCTACAGGGAATTTTGGCAAAGACACACAGGGAGGGCGCTCACTGCTCTGTAACAACGGAGGCCTATCCGGCCCAGGAGACCAACCCGAACCAGCCACTGCGAGTTTACTGATGGGTGAGGTGACAGATGTCAGAAGAGCCTCGGAAGAGTTCCATGAGATTGTCCCACAAATCAGTAAAAGTATTTTTTTTTTAAAAAAAGACTATGCTAGTGTCATTTCAAAGTCTGTGTGCAAAAAGAGATTTTAAAAAATTTATCAAGGATGATGTTTATCAGAAATAGAGCAAATGACATTTTCGAGTAACAGTATTCGGATATGACATTTTAAAAATATGTAGGTAGTATATTACCTGCATCTACTTGTAGGGCGCAATTACGCCACACACAAATACCGTAGTATTTACAAATTGGAATTAAGTAAGCAATCAAGTTTTCACATTTAAAAAGTCTTTGCTGTTTTTTGAGGTTATAAAGTGCCTGACAGAAATCCAAGAAATGCGCCCCTTTTTCATTGGCTCCTTTCTGCAGCTCCGGTCTCCGCTGGAAACGGTGACGGAACCAACCTCGAGCAGGAGCGGGGGTCACATTTCCCACAAGCCACTCCTTCCCGGTCGCTCCGGGAACCCGCCTGCGCGCCCCAGTCCCTGGGGTCCGGGCCGGGGCTAGCTGGGTCGCCTGCGTTTAAGGCACAGTGTCCTGTCTCCTTCCCCGCCAGACGGACCTCTCCACTCCAAACGAGACGTGAGACCCACGTGGAAGAGGCCGTGAAACAAAGAAGTGCGCACACGAAGGCGAGCACAACCTCGGGAACGCAGGCCCGGCACGAGACGGCCCGAGCCCGCCGGCCGTTCTTCGGCGGCTGTGCCGGTAAATGAGGGGGTGCCTTCCCTGCGGGGAGTTGAACTGCCCTGAATTACTCAGACCTAAACTAAAACGTGGAGTGAGCGTCCCGACGGGGCAAGGGCTCTGCCCACCTGGTGCGGCACTGGGGGTGCAGCACGTACACGCCGTCCGGGTACTTCTCCCGCACCGTGTCGCGGTCCAGGTTGGCCAGCGTGCGGGCGGCATGCGAGGCCGCCATGATGTGCGGCGACTTCACTGCCTCGGCCAGGATGGAGACCCAGCCTGGGGGAGAGAACACAGCCGCTCAGTCCCGGCTCCAGCCCGTCCCCGCCGGCGGAGAGGTTTCAGGCCGAAGGTGAGGGCTGATGCGGAGAAGCCACCGCTCCACCCGCATTCTTCCCGAAGGTCCTCCGGGTCGCCGCCACAACGCCGTGGTGGTCCCTGCCAGGTCCCACTTAGTGGTCTCAAAGCAGGTAGGAGGGCTTCAAAAGGCATTTTCTTTATTTAGAAAAATCTAACAAAAGTTGCAAATACTAGAGATGAGGTCTCATAAATGGTAAGAAAAATCAGATTTTGCTTTTAGCAAGAATTATTAAACTCAGTGAGTTAATATCAGTTATTTTATCCTGATTGGCAGTCATATTCGCAGCCTTTAATGCATATGGAGAAATTATTTTTTAATAATGAGCTTGCTTAATAGATAAAAATCTTGTAAAACCTGGGATTGAAGGAGGGAAAAAGTTTTTTAAAGGGAGACAAAGCAGTATGATTTCATTTATTTTGTATGTTTTTGTTTTTTACAACGCTGTCTCACTTCATGCATGTAAGTATGTGTGAAAGTGCAGGGGTGCACCCCCCCAGGAGGTCTGGAAAGAGGCACCCAACAGTGTTAGGAGGGAGCTGGGATTGGAGAGGGCTCTACAAAAAGGTGGATTTAACGTCATCTGTGTTCTCCGAAGTATGTACAATCATATAAATAATGCATCCACATGCACTGTTTATATAAAATGAAATAAAACAGAATATGGGCCTTGAGATCAGAGAGACGTGGACTAAAATTTCTGTCTCCCGCCGACTTGCTGTGGAACCTCCTCTGAGCTGGAAGAAGATTCTAAAAAAGCAGTCCACATGAAACATGCCTCAGAGCAAGCCCAGCAGGCACCCGGAGAGCAGCTGTCCCCACACCCTGCTCCCGCTCCTCGGGGCCTACGTGTGCGACTCGCCGCGATGACAGAAGGCCAGTATTTAATAGTCCAGAAGAAGTTTCAGACCCAGTAACTCTTTAACATTAATGTTCACATCTGTACTGCCAGAAAACTCCTCTTCAAAATCTGTTAAAGAGTGCTTTATAATAAGAAGAATGCTTTAAAATTCTACCTGTAGAGTTGTACCAGTATATTGTTGGTCTGTATGAAAATACGACTTGATTTTTAACGGCGTCACGAGACTCTGAGAGACGAGAGAAAGATGGCAAAGGCCATCTCTTTGACAAAGTATATTCACTATGTCTGAGAGGCTTCTTCACCTCTTACAATACATCAAATGTCCCTTGGAAAACTGGTCTTCCTTTAATACTTAGTGTTTTTAAATTATGTGACCTCTTAATACCCGTTAACTGAAAACAAACAAAAAAATAGCACTCGACAATGGAAGTCCCACCTGAGCGTTCCCATGATTCCCCATTCCATTGACAGCAATATACAAATAAAATGAGAAAAAAGGTTCAAACCAGTGTATAAGCTTCCACCTTAAGAAGCTACGGCCTGGCCAGGTAGCTCCACTGGTGAGAGCGCCGTCCCAGTGCGCCGAGATTGTGCGTTCAGTCCCGGTCAGGGCACAGACAGGAATCAACCAGTGAGTGCACCAGCAAGGGCACCAGCAAGTGATGTTTCTCTCTCCCTCCCTCCTCTCTCTCCCCCACTAAAATCAGTAAGTTAAAAATTTTTAAAAAGAAGGTATAAAAATAGGAACAAGTAAAACTTACAGTAAAGGGGGCCAAGTATATGGTGACAGAAGATGAGCTGACTGTGGGTGGTGGGCACAGTGCACAACACACGGACTGTGTATCACAGGAACGAGCACTTGAAGCCTAATGACCCTACCAACCAATGTCACCCCACTAAATTTAACTTTAAAAAAACACAGTAAGTGGTCCTTTATAGAGTGTGCTGATCCCGCTTCTGCTGATCACAAGACACTCTTAAATGTGAATTCATAATTTATGTAAATGTGAATATATATATATTCATATGTAGAAAGAACAAATGGATATGCAGCTGACCCTTGAACAACAAGGTGGGTGGGGGCACTGACCCTCCCCCACACAGTTGAAAATCCATGTATAACTATAGACTCCTCAGAAACTTAAGTTGTCCCTCAGTATCTGCAAGGGACTTGGTTCCAGGACCCCCTGCAGATATCAAAATCCACGGATGCTCAAGTTCCCTGTGTAAAACAGAGTAGATCAATGCATACAGTCAGCTCTCCGCATCCGTGGACCGCCAACGGTGGATCTAAAAACAGTACAGCTATTTACTGAAATAAATACCTGTATACCCAAGTGTAAGTGGACCCGCACACTTCAAACCCGTGTTGTTGAAGGGTCAAGTACATGTGTGTAGGTATGTATGTATATGTGATATGTGTATGTATATTTGTATATATCATGTAGCTTTTTCTACTGAAAAAGCAAAGAATAAAGACACCCCAGGAGCAGTAAATACACATAGTACCCAGATCTTGGTCTGATAATCACTTATATCAAAGATATAAACATTTAGATTATCATCAGCAAAAACTGCTCTCCTGTGACTATCCACACCCTGATTATCTGAGGTGTGGATTATCCACATATCTAAAGCAATTCCTTGCTAAAATGACATGCTCTAAGCAAAGTCTTCAGTCTATTGCAAAAGTAATATATCATGATGGATGGAGGTAGAGCACAAAGACTGGATCCAAACTACTCAGCACATGGAGTTGTTGTTACCTGAGCGAACTATAGTCGGATGAAGATGCTCATTCAAAGCCATATTTCCAATGATCCGCATGACATTTCTCTGCACTTGGGGGTAGTCCTTGTGGAGCCGGTACAGCCTCTGAAGCAGCTGCAAGCCTCCATACGCTTCAATTTTATCACAATGTGTGGATATCTGGCACAGTAAATCAATGCAAGCTCACTTTACGTTGAATAAACTCACCAGGTGACACACCATGCTGATGGGCAGCCAGGTGGCAGAGACCCTGACAGACCAACCACCCAGCCTCGCCTCTCAGCTTACTTAATACACAGGCCCCGATCTACAAGGGAAGTGCTTCAACATCACTGAGAAAAAATGAGTCACATCTCCCCAGGACTTCTGGAATGTTTCTTCTTAAAGTTATTCTGTTTGGTGTTGGGTCGGATATAACTTGACAGTGTCATTATTATAGAACTGTTTCAATTTCTAGTGACACTTTGGTTGGCATAGAATGGTCTCCACCCTTGAGAAACCTGCCACCTGCTAACAGGACCCCGTCCAAGTGCCGGGTCCCACAAAGATAAGCAACATCTGCCCCACACAAACCCACAGCTACTAGGGCTGGCCTAAACTGAGGAGTCAGACAATTTTTTAAAAGAGAAAGATCAAGAAAAAATAGAAGAAGAGATATGAATTTTTAGTGACTAAAAGAGGTAAAAGAAAGCCAAAGGAAATGTGTACCCTAAGGGAAGGTGACAAAATTGACCAAGTCATTATGTCTGCTAAGGTCACTGGCATGGCCTTGCCTCTTCCCATCACTAGTTTTACTCAATGACGTGACACCATGTCACTCACATATGTGCAACAATTATCACTCTCCACATTTTCACTAAATTTCATCATATTTTACATGCATTTAAAAGTATGCCTTTTAGACATCTACCAAGTGAGAGATGTCATAACTGGGAGAGGCTTCTAGAAAGGTAACTTATATTCCATGCACTGTATTCTGTACTGAAGATACAGCGACTGCTTCAGAAACTAGAGGCAGATCACAAAACTCAGCTAGTTGTCCAACATCCCCTTCGCAGTCCGGTACTCACTCTGCTTTGTCTTTGACTCCTAATTCCACAGGTGGGAACTAAACGTGACCAGAAAGCACTGTGCTTCTGAGCCAAGTCTAATGGTTCCCAAAATTAAACGGGAGAGTTTAGAACGTCTAGGATGATGCTTCTCACCACGTGGGAACCTCCTGCAGCAGCCTCACTGGGAATGTCTGGTACAAATGTCAGTTCCTGGGCTCCACCCCACATCTGTACATTCGGACTGCTACAGGTGAGCAGGAAATATGCATTTTTAACATGCTTCCTGAGTGATTTCTATGCACTAGTGTTTGAACACCACAAAGTCTGTTACTTTTTTTTTTTTTTTTAAAGCAAACTGTGATCATGATAGAAAAGCTGCCATAATGCCAAGAAATCTGAAAATCACTGATATGTGCTATGGTTAAAATTTGGTTATTCAAATATTTTCTACATTGACACATCTTTGACATGTTTTCATGAAAATTAACTACCTGATAACATTATTTATAAAAGTGATTTGAGACCCTGGCTGGTGTGGCTCAGTGGATTGAGAGCCGTCCTGTGAACCAAGTGTCGTTAGTTTGATTCCCAGTCAGAGCACATGCCCGGGTTGCAGGCCAGGTCCCCAGTAGGGGGCGTGCGAGAGGCCGCCACATACTGACGTTTCTCTCTCTCTCTTTTTCCCTCCCTTCCCTTCTGCCTAAAAATAAATAAATAAAATCTTTATTAAAAAAAGTGATCTGAGAAAGGGAGAAGACAGCATAACTCAAAGATGAATGCTGCATTTAGATGATGCTCTGCTTTTTTTGTGTGCAATTAAGATTACATCCACTTTTAGAAAAACTTCGTGAGATGAAATTCATTCATCTCTAAATCATTTTTATCAATTTGAACAATCAAATGAGGGGAAAAGCAGAAAATTGAAAAACAACCAAAAAGCTTCTTTTATACCAAATGAGGATGATTTCCCTTGAATGAACATGCATATGCATAATTGTGTGATAAAAATAAAACACATTTGAAAGTGTAAGTTACCTCAGAATGTCTTACTAAAGCTTCTAAACAGAACATTTCCACTGTCGCTGAAGGAACTTCTCCAAAGCTCTCGGCATAAGGAAGTCCATTTCCTCCAAAACACCATAAGCCACCCTGAAAGTGAGATAATTAAAATTTTTACTTAAAACAAATGACTAAGCCCTGGCTGGTGTGGCTCAGTGGACTGGGTGCCGGCCTGCAAACCATCAGGTCGCTGGTTTGACTCCCAGTCAGAGCACAGGCCTGGGTTGCGGGCCAGGTCCCCAATAGAGGGTGTGCGAGAGGCAATTGATCAGTGTTCTCTCGCACATCAAGGTTTCTCTCCCTCTCTTTCTCCCTCCCTCCCCCTCTCTCTAAAAAGTAAACAAAATCTTTTTAAAAATGACTAATATTTTTGTTAGACAAAAAAAAATCTCTGCACTATATACAGTATTATAAAGGACTAATACATAGGACTCTAAATATTATGGGAACTTTAATTATGCAAACTGTGGCTTACTAGGATAGAAAACATGGAATTATCCCTAGAAGAGAACAATCTCTACGTCTTTCTCAATTCCTTCCCCTTTGTACCTGAAAGTACAAAGCACTAACACACAATTCCTATCGTGCACGAAACGCCTGGGCTGATCATAACGTTCTAGGGATGGATCATGCTAGCCGAGTCTACTCAAAGTCTGTTAATCAAAATGAGAAAAAAGGGAAAAGCATTATTGAAAACAATTAAAGGCAATGATGACAGAGGTCACAGAGTGTTCAATCCTTCCCAAACTGAAATTCAAGTTCATATGGGAGAAAAAGGAAAGTTTTATGAAACAGAATAGTGAGGAACAGCCCTAATAGATATTAAAAACATGTAAGAGTAAAATGGGGAAAGAAAATTTCAACTCTTACCACAGATTAAGGGCTAATGTCACTAATATGCTATGATCTACAGATCAGTGAGAAAAATATCAACAGTGCTATGGAAAACGAGCAACCATCATAAAAGAAAGTTCTTAGGAAAAGAAATACAATGCCTCTAAAATACATGAAATGATGCCCAACACTGCTCATAATGAGAGGCATGCGTGGCAAAACTGCACCGAGAAAGGACATTTATTCACCCGTCTCCCTGTCATCCCGAGCACCTAGCCCCGGGCAGGCACACACCAGGAGCCAGTTACCCAGTTCCTGTGGCCCCTGGCACAATGCCTTGGAGAACGTGGGCACTTGGAAGTATCTACGGGCTGAACGGGTGAGCTGACCTTCTGAGCTGCCAGGCTCTGACTGCTTTCGCTCAGAGCCAAAGATGTAAAATACTGGATACACTCATCCAGATCTGTTTGGGGTAAAGAAGCCAGCAGGTATCTGAGCTCCTCCTCGATGGAAGAATCCTGAAATAAAAGGAAAATAAATTCTTCATAATTAAGCTCAACAACTGAACACAACAAAAAGTACCGAAAGAATCTAAGCCAAAAAAGCAAATGACAAACAAAAAAACCGCAGAGATAAATTAATGCTTTTTAGTCAAAAACAGTCACCAACCCAGATAAATGGAGGATTGTTTAATTTTGAATTCTATACTTTCATGTCTGCTACCTCAATCTGAAAGACTTACTGCAAAGTATAACTATATTTTTACCTCATAGGCTACTTCACATGACTCAAAATGAAAGTTACTGATTTTCCCTAATAACTTATATCTAGTATATCTGTTTTTCTATTTTTCAAAAACTGATAGCAACTTTTCTGATTTTCACTTTCTAGTCTAGGAAAGGTACTCAAGCAGCCTGCTCAAATATCTGTATGACTGACTACAAATCGGCATCTCTATGTATTGATACATTAATAACTGCAGTGGTTCTCCAGCTGTGCCCTGTACCTGCGGAGACACTGAGCACTGTCTGGGAACATTTTGGTCATCATGGGTTCGGATTGCTACTGGAATCTAACGAAAAGAGCCCAGGAATGCTGTTAAACACCCTACAATGCACAGGACACCCTCCAACAAAAATGGTATTTGGCCAAAAATGTCAATAGTGTTGAAGTTGAGGAAAACTCATCTAAAAACCACCTTAGACCAAGGGACCGATTCATGGATGCTGACACACTGTGAAGTTACCCTCTGGTGTAAGAGACCCCTAGTACCGAAAACGGAAAATGATGTAAGAGAAAGAGCATCTCCTGAGGAATCAAGAACTCTGTGTGTGAAAACTACAATTTCAGGTTGACCTCATTTACCTGCCTGTAAAAAGTAGCCAACGAACTGCTTTTTGAGTGTTTATTCTGCACCCAAAGTGCAGACTATATGTTAACCGTTTTCTCACTCCCTGGATTATTTTATCTACTTACTTCCTTTAAAGATGGTAGCGGGGGCGGAGGGAGAAAGAAGCGCAGATCACTGTCCCTGCTCCGTGCCAAGCCGATGAGCGTTCTCGGGTCGCAGGCCTGAGCGATTGTCCGATACTGGTAATCTGCGGTGGAAGTCTGCTGTCAGCTGCCACGTGGCCTTGGCGTTGTCTCAGGCATTACGTGGACAAACTACTCAAAAGCAATCTAATCTTTATATTATTACAAGTTTGTGCTCCCCAAGTATTATTCAAAACTACGTCAGTAAGCTACATATGCAGCGTGTCCATGTCTGACCTCCCAATTCTCCTCACCACACATCTGGTATCTGGGTGTATCAGGCTCTAACTAACATTTTTGAAAAGAGGAACCTCAAATGTGAAAATTGACAGGTCAGAACCAATTTAACTTCTCTTTAAAAATGATTCTAGCGTTCAAAAGCTGTTCCATCACTACCCCAAAACCCTGCGGTTGCTTCTAGGTCCACGGTCCTGGACGCAGGAAGTGGCCTTCACTCCTTCCCGCCCACAGACAGTCTGGGGTCCCAGACGTGGTGCTCTGCTCCAGCCTTCGCGAGTTACACTCCACTCCTCACGCACTGCTGTAGAGGGGGCGTGTGCGTTCCCCCAGATCCTTATGTTGAAACCTAACCCCCAATGCCCTGGTATCTGGAGGAACGGCCTTTGGGGGTGATTAGGTCCTGATGGGTTAGTGCTCTTAGGCAGGAGACCCCAGAGAGCTGCCCCGCCCCTTCCGGCAGGTGAGGAGACAAAGAAAAGATGGCCGGCTGTGAACCAGGAAGCAGGTCCCACCAGACACCAACTCTGCCGGCCCCTGACCCCTGATCTAGGACTTGCGGCCTCCAGAACTGTAAGAAAGACATTCCTGTTGTTTATAAACCTCCAGTCTGTGATACTTTGTTATAGTGGCCACCCAAGAAATGTATCAAAACAAAATTCCAACCACTGCAGCAGATACTTTTTAATAATGGCAGTCCATAACCTGGGTGAGTTCTTCATGATCAAGTGGGGAGCTTTGCAAAATGTACATGCCAGGGCTCCAACCCTGATTTTTCTGATACAGTAAGTCTGAACTGGAGTCCTAGAAGTTTGAGACCATTATTATTTTGTTTACTCATTTTTATGACACAAAGCTACTCACAAAGTGTACATTAGTCTCTGAACTTGAATCAGAACAGATCTGAGCTCTAGGCTCATGTATTTTTACTGCAAAATTTGTGAGTTTTAAATACAATTAAGTATTTTAAATAACGCTTAAAATGACATACACACACAAATTAGATACATTTGATTAATTATTAGTATCAGAGCCAATTGTCAAGTGAAAGCAAATATAATTGTGTGGCAGCAAGCAAAATATATTTTAAAATATATTTTATTACCTAAGAACAACAACAACAACAAAACAGTAAACACAACATTAGGCCGTAACTATCAGAGTCAAGAGTTTCTGGACTCAAACAGAACTCTGTCTGGTACAAAGCTCCACAGATAAACCTGCCTCGGTCTGGGGGCGGTTCTTATCAAGCATGTCTGGTTACCAGGCCAGGGGGTTTTCACTAGAGTTTGCTTTTTAATTTCTGGAAATATTTTCAACATATTTTTAGATTGCCTGAATTATTTCCCTTCCTTGAGACCTCACCCCTGTCTCGTTGCTATCAGAGGCAGAGAGCTGGCTGCTGGGGTGCCATGCCTTCAGGGTCATTACCATGCCAGTGGTGGGCCTCCGACATTTCCTGCACGGCCTGCCATCGGGCTGACGGGTCGTCCGACTTACTCCTCCGCAGGAGCAGCCACGAGGCACATTCGTGATCTTCTACGTCAACTGTACTGAAAGTGTCTTTGGAAAGAGAAAGATAAAAGACCGTCTGAGCAATGTGACAGAAACATTTTTATCCTCCTGTTTCTTTATTGTGGTAATTCACAAATATTTGAAATCTAAAATAGGAGAGTTAAATCTATTTCCAGGTATTGATAATAACTGATACATTTATTCTCAGTTCTGTCACATTATTTTTTTAACTTTATTTTTATTGTTGACACTATTACATTTGTCCCCATTTTCCCACCTCCACCCAGCCCCCGTCCCCCTTCCCTCTGGCCATCACCACACTGTTGTCCGAGTCTGCGGGTCAGGCGTCTGTGTTCTTTGGCTGATCCCTCCACCTTCTTTCACCCAGTCCCCTCTCCCCTCCCCTCTGACAGCTGTCAGTCTGTTCCCTGTGCGCAGGCCTCTGTTTCTGTTTTGTCTGTCAGTTCATTCTGTTCATTAGATTCCACCTCTGGGTGAGATCACATTTGTCTTTCTCTGCCTGGCTTATTTCACTTAGTATGATACTCTCCAGGTCCATCCACGCTGTCGCAAAAGGTAAGATTTCCTTCTCTTTATGGCCACGTGTGTAATTCCATTGTGTCAATGCACCAGAGCTTTTTTATCCACTCATCTGCTCGTGGGTACCTGGGCTGTTTGCAGATTTTGGCTACAGTGTAGAACACTGCAGTGAACATAGGGGTGCACGTATTCTTTCGAATTAGTGTTTCAGGATTCTTAGGGTATAATCCCAGCAGTGGGGTTGCTGGTCATAAAGCAGTTCCATTTCTACTTTTTGCGGAAAATTAGAAATATTTCCATACTGTTTTCCACAGTGGCTGCACCAATCTGCATTTCCACCAACAGTGCACTAGGGTTCCCGTTTCTCTACGTCCTCTCCGGCACTTGTTAATTTACTGATGGTAGCCATCTGACATGTCTGAGGTGGTATCTCATTGTGGTTTTAATTTTTATCTCTGATGATTAGTGACATTGAGCATTTTTTCATATGTCTGTTGGCCATCTGTATGTCCTCTTTGGAGAAGTGTCTGCTCAGGTCCTTTGCCTATTTTTAAATTAAGACACTATGTCTTCCCAGTGTTGAGTGTGTAAGTTCTTTATATATTTTGGAAATTAACTCCTTGTCGGATGTATCATTGGCAAGTAATTAACTCCTTGTCGGATGTATCATTGGCAAGTATGTTCTCCTATATAGTAGGTTCCCTTTTCATTTTGTTGATGGTTTCTTTTGCTGTGGAGAAGCTTTTTCGTTTGATGTAGTCCCATTTGTTAATTTTTTTTTCCTGTTTCCCTTGCCCTGGGAGATATATCAGCAAAAATATTGCTGTGAGAAATGTCTGAGATTTTACTGCCTATGTTTTCTTTTGGGATTTGTATGGTTTTGAGTCTTACATTTAAGTCATTTATCCATTTTGGGTTTATTCTTATGTGTGGTGTGTCATGTTGTTTTTAAATTTATTGTGTATATAATGTATGCTTTTGTTTTATAAACTATGTTGCTTTTACTACACTATGTAGTCTTTTTTTTCTTTTTCCCTAAAAGTTCACACTGACTCTCCTAAAAATAAACCTGTACTCTCCTATGTATAGTCACAGTGCCTGCCCTGGCTGGTGTGGCTTAGTGGACTGAGCGCCAGCCTGCAAACCGACAGATCGCAGGCTCATTTCCCAGTCAGGGCTCGTGCCTGAGCTGCGGGCCAGGTCCCCAGTTGGGACACGTGAGAGGCGACCTACAGGCACATCAATGTTTCCCTCCTCTCTTTCTCCCTCCTTTCCTCTCTCTAAACATAAATAAAATCTATTTAAAAAAATCACAATGCCATTTAACACCAGAGAACACTAACAAAGATCCTCCCAAATCATCTAAAATCCAATCTAACTCCATACTCAAATTTCTCTAATTGTCCCCAAAATATCTTTAGAGCTGTTTTATAAAACCAGGATTTTAGTCTCTTTAGTCTCTTTTAATTCTAGAAAGGCTTCCCAGCTTTTCACTTTCGGGATGTCGACTTTTAAGAGAGATGGTCAGCTTTTTTACAGCTAGCTCCACACCGCAGAGTCGCTGGTGGTGAAATCTACAATTCTGACACAATATTCTCATTATGAGAAAGCATGGAAGGGATTCCCCAACAGATTTTAAATTCTGAAGAGGGCATACTTAGTCTCAATATTTATTTACAAATATCTAACAATAATATATCCTCCAAGATGGAAGGAAAAAAAACTGTCCCAAGGATTCAAGCCTTAAAATTAAATATAGCCCCAAAGAAGAATGTTACTCAGTTTTTCACTGCGACAATAAACGTCAGCATACGAGATGGAAAAACATCTTGGGTGGACCAGCGAATCTGATTTTCAGGATAGCGATAGGTCGCCCAGTGAGATACTCGATACTCACCAGCAAACGGACCCCGTAATATCTTGGCTGAGGTTGTCAATACTTTTCTTACTGCTTTGTGAAGCTCTTTTCTTGCCTGGTAGGTGAGTCCTAGAGGGATTACAAATTTAAATGACACCAAACGTGTACTCGTAATGCCAAGCTCCAACACTTCAAAGAGAAATCTAAACTAAGATCCATGATGTTTCAAAAAGAAAATATAAAATAGCTATTTCCGTTTCTATCATCACTGTCAAAGCAGCTGAAATCACGATGGAACACACAGAGCTCTGAATCCCAAGATGAGACTGCTCACCGAGTCGGGGAAAGGGTAAAAACAAGCACAGAGACACTAACGCTAACAAAAACCCTTGTGTACAACACAGTATTAGCGACTTTCAGGAAAATGTCCCCTAAAAAGAGTCCCTTTCAATCTAAAATTTGGAGATATCTGAGACTACGCTTCACTCTACAGCTAAATTATCAACATAAAAATTGCCATTGAAGTAGCACCGCCATAAAAGAACGCTGAAGTACAGGAAGGTGAAGTAATGCTCCACACGCACAGCTCGTCAGTGGGGAGTGGTGCACCTGCCCCATGCAGGCCCCGTGGTGTACTAGCAGGCGCGGTCACTGTGGCTGACGAGGCAGGGACCCACAGCTGCGGGTCAGGTGTGGTGACGTACCGCAGCACCCACATCTCGATGAAAAGACACTCCTCTGGGCTAAAATTTCCTGTTCACCCAGCAATCGTCTGATTACTAATTGGATTTCCATGTGACCTAACTATGGGGAAGAGGAATGCCCTGACTAGTAAAGCCAGCTTTTCCAGTCTTTATGGCAGATCTTTTCCCTCTGTAATTAAGTTTGTATTCATATTCATAACCCATCCCCTCAGTCTAGTGTCCATAACGAACAAATCCCTTACATCAGAAATATCTCTGAGTTAAGTGACAAAATCATGTTTTTATGCTCGCCACACTGAGGGCCAGCCTCTGAACTGAGGGTCCCCACTAAGGTGTGGAACTGCAAGTTTAGACTAAAATAGCTGGCTAGCTTTCACTTCACTTAGTTACGGGAGAGCAGCAAACTTGAGTTAAATATGGAAGTCAAAAATTTGGTCTTCAGTTAACTCTTCAAGAACTTGGTTCTCACAGGGTTTCGTGATTCTTAGAGCTAAAGGGATGAATGTTATTAATACTGTGTTTTAAATACTCATTTTAAAATTAAATAACTAGCTCCCACTTTTCACAATGATGAGATAACTTTATCACCAACTTACCATAATTTTGTCTTTTATCTAAAGGAACTGTGGGCACATATATATATGACTTCATTTTTTCTCTTTCTACCACTTGAGAATCTAATGTCAAAGACTTCTTCAGGGCCAGAACATCATACGTAAGAAATAAAGAGCCTCTTAAAAAGAAACAAAAAATTCATCAAAAAATGATATAAATATAACACAAGAGTTACTCTTTTATTAAGCTTTAGATAGTTAACTTTTCTTTTTTTATTGAGAAACATAATATATGTACAGTAATGTGCATATATCATGTATTACACATACATAAGAAAAATGTACGTATAAAGGTACACACACATTTCAGTTAACAAATAATAGCTACGTTACCATATCCAAGCAAAAACCACCCCAGAACTTTAACAGTCAGTACCCAGAAGCCCTCAGTGTGTCCCTTCCTGATCTTGGCACGTTCTCTCAGCTCTTCAGCTTAATGACTATTATGACTTTTATTATAGTAATACTCTTGCTTTTCTTTATTTTGGGTTGGCCCAAAAGTCCCTTCGGTTTTTGTCTGTACATTGGCTCTAGTACGGAGCACTTAGTTGTCTTTAACTTCGTTTGAAACAATTTTGTTACAATGTACTGTGACAACTGTCATATTAGCGTGCATTTTTAAAAAACATCAAAATTGGTGAATTTCTGTATAGCCATTTTAATATTGAAGATATTAAGAAAATAAGCAATTTTTTGGCATATTATGCTTTATTATTTCAAGAAAGGTAAAAATGCAACTGGAACACAAGAAAAGATTTGTACAGTGTGTGGAGAAGGTGCTGTGACTGATCAAACGTGTCAAAAGTGTAGACCAGTTGAAGTTGATGGCAATCAAATCGAGACAGTAATTGACAACAGTCAACATTACACTACACTGGAGATAGCCATCATACTCAAAATATCCAGTAAAGTTACTGGTGAAAGTGAAGTGTGTTTCTTATTTTATGGAAAAAGCCAAACGGACTTTTGGGCCAGCCCAATAGTTCACCATCTGCACACGCACCCATAAACGTTTTGTCTGCCTGCAGACTTCATAGCAACGGAGTCACATGCATGTGCCCTTTCGTGCAGCCCTCTGTCTGTGAGGTCCACCCGCGAATTCACACTTCCATGCGGTTGTGGCTCATCCACTGTACGAACACACCACAACTTCTCTGTCCACGCTACCACAGACAGGCGTTTAGGGATTCGCGGTCTGCGTCTATCACAAACAGTACTGTCACCCATCACACACGGCACACACGTGTTTATGTTCCTCTAGGGCACGCATCTAGAAGCAGAATTACAGACTTGCTGACAGCATATATATCATTCAGCTGTACTAGAGAGTGCCAAACTGTTTTCAAAAAGAGTAGTCAATTTGGACTCCCATCACCAGCGTAAGGAAGTTGCTCCTCTCCTAAGAGTTATACCTAAAGTCCATTTTCAATGTAACAGGATGTTGTTTGTTGTGTACCCCCAAATGCAGGTGTTTTTTCCCCAAATCAGACTGACCTGCACATTCCCTCAATCCAGACACAAAGGCTGCCCTCTGTCTGGATTCAGAGCTGACTGACATTAGCTATGGTAAGCCTTCACGGAGCGTCCTCCACTGAAGCAAAAGCAGGTAAGACAGAAAGGCCAGTCACAGGCCAGACCAGAGGAATAGAGAGAAGGCTGGAGAGAATTCTCTCCTCTCTTGGGGGACCCATCTGAGCAGCCAAGGAGAGCAAATGTATTCAGTACTTTTGTCATGCTTTCCATGAAAGACAAAATTTCTTTACTAAAAATTGTGTGATTAATTTCCACTCTATTCCTGAACATAACTGCAATATAGACAAAGAAACCTCTTTACAAAAAAGAGTACTTTTGCCTGGAATAAGTCAAAGGGAAAAATCATCTAAATATGTTTTGCCTGACCTTACAACATCATGGAGAAATGTATGTATTTGGATAAAATGCCAAATATATCTCCTTTATCATTTTGGCATCTAAGAGTTGACTTCATATTTACACTAGTGAGAGTATTATTAACAAAAACGCTAGAGCAGGATTAGACATGCATTTAACACATGCAGGGTCCGGCAGAGGGAACACCACTGAGTGTGGTCAGCAGGGTACGTGAGTGTCTCACACAAGATGGACAGCAATTTGAACATTTCCCTAAAATGTCACATGGTGTGCTTGAGCATGATATTGTTATGTCACAGAATTACAGGCTTATGATTTTTGTAATAGAAGATTTTTGTGTGATAAAACAGGGGCGCTATTTGTGCCGGAGCTTGTGTGTGTATCGCACCCTCCTCCAGAAACAAGGAAAGAAAACAGAATGAAAATACAACTTCCAGAAAGTCACTGCATTCATTGCGCACGTGCCTGCGAAACAGCATGTGACAGGCGAAGTCAGTCCCGCAGTTTCCTCAGTCAGCCTCAGTTTCCTTCCATAAGAGCTTCGTGGTGATTCATAAGATTTTCAAAAGTTACTGTGACAATAGTTGTTGACTTTTACCTTTTTCACCTACTTTAGAATCTCAGACAAGATATGATTTTAGGGGTGTGGAAGCTACTTAGTGAGTCCCTGCTCTGTCCCCATTATTCATGTGGACCCAAGAGAAACCAAGACTCGGACGGTAAAGTAGCTGTAGCTTCTGCTGAAGTGGTAGGACCAGTGACTAACCAGTGCTGAATCCGCCAAGTTCCAAAATCTATACACTCCTCACTCCCACTTGCCACCTGTAAATCACTTCCACTGAGATTTCAATCAGCATTATAATGAAGTCAGTTTCACTGTTGACACTTACCCTAAAATAAGTGATCCAGTAAACTTTATTATATTTCCTTCAACAAGAAAAAAAAAGTCAATGAATGAACTTCATTTTAAAAATGTGACCGGAAATAGGCATATTCAGTTAAGAAGTTATTGATATTTCTCCATTAATATAATCAGTTGCTATCAACACAAAGCTTCCTATCCCCAGACAGAAATGAACGAACCAGTAAGCACTGGGCACAAACGCAGAACCTGTGTTTCACACTCATTCTCCCCCCCCCGCCACCCCAACTGGCAGAGGCCCTAGCCCCCACAGCCCTGCTGGGACTGCCAGGCCCAAGGAGCTTCCACTGAATGCCACGTCCAGGGGGCTGACTTCTCTTCTGATTCCTTTTAGTTCACAAACAAGTAAAGGCACAGAGTATTTCCACCCACCATACCAGATGTCATCTTCATGTTTAGACTCAGAACTCATTTTGTTGGTGGCAAGACAACCCGCTTTGGCATGATTTATATGATTCCTCAGATTATGAAAGAAAAATGGACTCCAACACAAATTTGCAAGACACGGCCCATGTGAGAAGATCTCAAGGAAACAGTAAAAATAGCTGGTGCATAGTAGGTGTTAAATAAACATCTGACAACTGAAAGATGAATCCGATCAATCTTCTCATTTTACAAATAAAGATTAGTGATAAATAAACTAAATAAAGATTTACTAATAATGACAGATCAGTGCTAGATCCTAAGCTTCCGTAAAGCAAGCTCATTGACTTTGCTCACCACTGAATTCACAGAACCTAATATATATGCAGGGCACTGTGTTTTGCTGGAGCTTAATAAATAGCTGCTGAATGAGAATGCAGTAATACTTGAGTTCACAAACATTAGTAGGAATCTAAGAGGAAACACGGGGAAGAGAAAGGACTCCCAAGAAAAAGGAGTGTGCACGGCTCTGGGTCTACCAATGCGGGATGGACCATCAGCCCAGAAAAGACATAATAAATCTGTACGAAACTACTGTTTAGACAGTACTCACTGATACTTGTCCAGCATGTGCTGCTTTTTGGAGGAGGAGCTGAGGTTCCTATCCTTCTGCAACAGATGACACAATAAGCAGCCAGGGACATTCTGTGTATTCGGGACAATTGTAAGAAATTTAGGTTAGCATCTAATTAAAAACATATCTTTTACTCTTAAGAACATGTCACAATCACAGTGGACTGCCCACAGAATTAGATTTTTCAAGACCAGGAAAAAATATTTTCATTAAAAAAAATACTTCTCTCGATTTATTTCTAGGTAACTTTAGTTTTGAATACCATTATGAGTATGTTGTTATTAGATTCCTAGTTAGTTATTGCTGATGTATAGAAGTTATACTTTTACTCAGAAATCTTCCTGAACTGAAGACCATTTTTCTTTTTCTTTTCAGTTTATTGAGTAATCCTCCTCTTTCCCATTGATTTGTGATCATTCCTCTACCTCAAAAATCTGTGTATGTAGATACATACAAACATATGTTTTTGTTTTGTTTCTGGCTGTCTATTCTGTTCCACTGATCTGTCTCTTTTTGTACCATCACACTGTTTTAAGTGCTACATTTTATATATTTTGACAACAATACATATCAATCCTCTGTCTCAATCTTTTCATAGCTATTTCTGTCAGTTTACTCTTCCAGATAAATATTACAATCGTTTTGTCAGGAGCACTGGTCCTTCCCAGGGCCACCAAAGTCATACAGTCTGGGAGCTCTGAAGGCCATTTCTAACACGGCCTAACCGACGCGGCCCCTCCAATCACTGTCTCCCATCACCACGCGAAACCTTCCCATCAACGGATTCAGTGTCTCTCTCCCTTCAGTACAATCAGTTACTTGTTTACCATTGTAACCCCAGCTTCTAGACTAGTGTCCAGCACATATTCGGGGCACAAAAATCTTTGTGGAACAAATGAATGGAGGTTTGAAATCTGGATGATTCGGAGAAACACGAAGAAAAGCAGGCTTTGAAGTGAGGGTGAAAGATGAGAAGTAACTCAGTTTCAGAGGAGACAGGCAGAGCAGCACAGGGCAGGCATCAAGCCGGCTCCCGGAGCGCACGGGTGCAGGGAGGCGCACGGCGATGGAACTGCTGAGATGGCCGAGAAGGATGCACGCAAGAAGGAAAAAGCGAGGAAGGGGTCCTTGGGAAGAACTGAGCAGATTGAAGAGAGAGCGCACGCGCCCGCAAAAATATGGAAACCAACGGGAGGGGAAAGATTTGAGGGATAGAAAGAAGGAAATCAGTGGAAACGCTGGGTTCCCAAATTATATAAACACACGAAGTAAAAAGCAGCATGAGCTCAACTGGAAAGTACAATTTGCCTAAGGAACAGAAAATGAGAACCTCATCTCCACTGGTAAAAAACAGAGAGAGCGCTCTGTTAGAATACAGACCACAATTTGGGGAAGGAGTTCATTTTAGAACCTCCTGGGGTCTCCCTGGTAACACGTCCATTACCGGGTTTAGAGAACTATCAGCATTTAATCTATTCAACCTCCAGGGTCAGAGCTAGAATCTGAGGACTGGAAGGTTCCAGTTTGAATGGACAGTGTTTCGTCCTTGTTATCCTTTCGTCACTACCGCGCCCGGGTTGATGGCACCCACAAGCGCTCTTGGGTCTCGGGGAGGAACCAGAGAGGAGCGGTTACCCGGAAAGGGTGGGCTGCCGAGGCTGCGAGAGGCCCTCACACCCAACGGAGGGTCAGCGGGTCAGTTGAGGCCGCCCGTCCACGCGGGGGCGCCCCGGCCGCTCCCCAGACAAGCCCCGTCGCCATTCGTCCATCTCCCCTCCTTGCCGGGTTTCACTGACGTCGAGGCCCGCCCCCACGAGCCGGGGCTCGGCTGCCTACCTGCCGGCATGTGGACTTGGCCTGCCCGCAGCTGCTCACAGAGGACCAGGTCACCAAGGAGACCACCTTTCTCTGCGGCGCCCCGCCCGCGCCCTCCACCCAGCGGCGGGTGGCACGTGACCCCGTCCCCAGCTCCCCAACTCCGCCCCTCGGCCCCGCCCTCTCCCCGCCTCCCGCCCCCAAGGGGGTCGCCGACGTGATGACGTAACTGGCGCTGGCGTACTCTCTCGGCGACGCGGCGGTGCTACTGGGTCTGTAGGTGGCGGAACGAGGTGTCTGCTCCCGGAGCGAGAGGGGCAAGTAGGGTCCGTAAGAGATGGAGGGGTCCCCAAGAAAGTGAGGAGGGGAGAAGAGACCCAGCAGGTGTTGGGGTACAGGGCGGCGTTCCGCACCGCCTCCGGGCCCTTTCTGACGAGGCCGGGCGGCTGGTCTGCAGTAGTTGAACCGTGAATTAACTTTGGGGAGGCGTTGCTCCGCGACCATGTGTAGAAGCGTAAGGGTTAGGTTGACGTGCACTGAGTGGGTGTTTTTCTTTTTAGCGTAGATCTTTGGGGAACGTCATTTATTTGCTAAAAGAACACAAGTTTGGAGACCTGGCTGGTACCCATTTGGGGGAAGGGTGGTGGGTAAAGCTACTGCTTAATCTCTTCCAAGGCTCCATGTATGTCATCTGTAAAACGAGATGATTGGACTCAGTGTATAATTTTTAAGGCCCATTTCAGAGCTACCATTCTCTGATTCCTGTCTCCCAGAGTCTTATTTTTCATCATACTCCTGGCGGGGAAGAGAGGTCTTTCAACTAATGTTTTAAAAACTGGGCTGGACACACTGGTGTGGTTAAGCCATTGTCATTAGGATCGATTGGGTAGAATTTGTTTGCAAGTAAGGTTTATATGTTAATATTCCAATAGACTCATGATATTTTTTTAAAGTTTGAAATATGTATGTTTTCTTAATGGTAGTGCTATGTTTTTCACAGACTCGAATGTTTGCTAGTATTTCATATTTTGCCTCATTTCAGAGGTAAGTCTCCAAAGTGTATTAAAGTTGATGCTTTTGAGTTTTATGTCATCTTCTTCCTTTCATTAGCATTCGGAAGGTCATCAGCATCCTCTGACCAAGGAAAAGATGGTGAACGTCTTGAAAGGAGTGCTTATAGAATGGTTAGTACTTTTGATGCTGAACGGGTTTTTTTCATTAATACGGTACGTCCTTGTCTTTCCTCTGTCAGCCCCGAGCCACCCACTTTCGCCAGGCTGCCTCGGGAGGTATAGAGGGCAGGCAAGACATGGAGAAAGAAGTGTGGGAGGCGGTGAAGGCTGGCTCACATGGTGAGGAGGGTGAGAAAAGCCGCCATCAAGCAGAAGAGCCCCTTGGTCCCTGAGAGGGCAAAGCCCAGGGCGGCGTAGGAGAAGAGCCATTGCTTCCGGGAAGGTTCCTAGCATGAGCAGTGACAAGGCCTCCAAATTCCAGAGCCAGAGCCTGCCACCCCTACTATGGCAGCCCCAGACCCCACGAACTTGGCTCCTGTGGCAGTGTCTCTTGGAATAGCACTGGTTTGGAAAGCTTGCAGCTAGAAATAAGTGAGGTCAGAGGACATGGGGCTGCCAAGCTGCTGAGGCTCTCATCTGGCGGTGTCTCCGTTTGTTTCAGCACCGCTGCAGGGAGTGACCGGCTCCGCAGCTGAGAGGTGCTCCTAACCAAGGTGGGGGCGGAGACAAACCTGGCGCAGGTGTGCATTTTCAGGGGGTGAGGGGCTGTGGCAGGAGAGCTGCTCCCAGTGCGGAGAAGACAGAAAGGGCCTTAATGAGTTTTTTTTAATTCTTTTTTCTTTTAATATGGGAACGAGTCGAGATTTTCAGCGGTCACATTTCCTTTCTCTTATTTCCATAACAAGTGGGACAGATTTTGTTGCTAGTTTCCTCCTGGTGCCAGATTTCAATGTCTCTGCTGAGTTGATGTAATTGGCAGTATATCCGCCAAGTTTTGGTCAGAGACAGCATAGTTGCTAGATTAGTCCTCTTTAGAGGAACAGGGCTGCTGTTCCACAACCACCAGGGGGTGACTAAAATTGTTGGCAGGGGTGAGGAAGGCGCCAGTGGAGTCAGACCAGACCTTGGTTCAGCAACCTCGTGGTACTTGTTCTGACTGGAAAGAATTCAGAGCCAGGACTCAAAGTCTCAGAGAAAGTCTATTTAGAAAGTCACAGAGGTAAAGGAAGTGAGCAGTAGAAGCTACGGGCTGGGGAAGAAATTACAGAGGCAAAAGAAGGGGCCCTTGGGGCCTAAGAGAGAGAGGGATAAAGGTAATTCGCCTGGGGGGAAGAGAAGAGGGATGGGAGGGAAAGCAAGCTGGGTCCTCCTTCCTAAGCATCTGTAAGGGCAGAGATTTTAGGAGAGAGCCCAGGAGAGGGTCTCGATAGAATATTCATCAGCTCTCCAGGTGTTTTCTTAGGGTCCTGGTCTGCACTGATTGGTCGGCACCAGGTCATTGGTGCAGCTGGTCCTGAGGTCAGCTATGGCATCGCTTGTCTGGTCTTGCTGCTTTTCTGGGCCTGGAGCTGAAACACAGCTGAGGCCTTGGTGTTATCCCTCGGGTTTAATGTTTAAGGGAGTGGTGGTCCAAGCGCCGGAAATGGGAGTCTTGTGAGGCTCCTTTCCAGCCACTTGTTCCTCCTCCAGGGTCAGGGGAGGGTCTGAGCCCATGACCAGCGATATGAAAGGTCAGGGGGTCTAAAACCACAGGACTAGTCATATGCTGGGGGAGGAAAGGTTACCCTAGGGGGATGTCCTTGTTTTGCTATTTTTGCCCATTGCTAGGCACCCAGGTGGCTTTCCACCCTGGTGACCTTCTGTACCTGGCCCATTGCCCTTGCTCTGCTCATGTTTGTCTAACTGCCTACCACAAAATTTTAGGGTCTGCCTAAGTCTTTGCCATCACAAACTATGGTATTTTAAAAAACAAGAGAAGTGAAAGGTTGTTTAAACTAGTCGTACATTTCAAAGGAGAAACTAGAAACCTTGGAACCTAGAAACCTAGAGGCCCTCAGGCCCAGCCTACTGGGTAGTTCCTCAAAGCAAGCTATGGTAGGGCCTAGATTCCACGCAGCTGAGAACCTGAACCGCTGGTCCAGTCTCGCTCAGTCTCTACTTGTTTGCTGCCCACCAGTAATTCTGTCTCATCCAGGAATCTTGCTCTGTGGGCAGTCCTGTTTTCCAAAAATACTCTTATCCACGTCTCTGTGCCCTAACATCAGCCGTTACCTAAATACTGGTACTGTTTACTGTGGTGGTAAATACTTGTTGAGCACCTACAATATGTTGGCCCTAATTTAGGCCCCATATCTTCTGCTACCCAAATTCTTCCAGGCCATCCCTCACTCCTCTTACAGCATTATCATTGGCTGCACACATCTGCTTTCCAAGTCCAGCTCCTATCCTTCCTTCCCACTTGGCCCCCTAGAACCTGCAATAGCAGCAGAATCCCCATGTCCTCCGCCTCCTCTCTGAGCTTCTCTCCCTGCCCCAGCCGCCTTTTCCTTCGGGCTCCGACAGAACCTGGCTTGCTCCTGAGCAGACTGCTTCTCCCGCAGCCCTGTCGAGTGTTGACACCATTGGGCCAGGAAATGGGCCAGCAGATGGAGTAGGTATCTCTTTGACTCCTCAGTGCCATTTCCAGAAGTTCCTCTTCCCTCTCCCGTGGAAACCCCAGTTCTGAGTCTCGTGCCGTCAGACCAGACTGCCCACTTTGGACACCGGAATCTTCCTCGAGGGTTTTTCCTGGAAGACGTCTCGTACTTTCAGGACTCCTCGTACGTTCTTCCTACCTCGCTGGCCACTTCTTTATCATCTGCTTTGCCGATCTGTCCTTTCTAACCCTTTGGTGTTGGGGTGTCCAAGGCTTGGTCCTTGGACTCTGCTCTCTAGCCATGCTTGTCCCTTGTCCTGGCTCTAAATGCCATGCATACATTGATGACTGGCTGACTTCACTCTTCAGTCTGGACCTCACTGCGGAAACCCAGGCTTGCATGTGCAGTCTCTCACTCAGCCCCGGCACATAGGTGGCTCAAATGCAATATGCTTAAAACTAAACTCTTGATCTGACCAGCAAACCTGGTTTTCCCACATTCTCCTCATTTCAGTGAAAGACGTCTCCCACCTTCCGTTTGCTCAGACCGAGAGTTCGAGAGTCTCAGTTCTTCTCTTTCAAACCTTGAGTCTGGTCTCAGCACATTATGTTGGCTCTCTGTGCAGCAGACGTGTAGAATCCCACCACTTCTCATCCTCACTATCCCCACCTGGGTCCAGGTCATTTCCCTCTCTTGCCTGGATCACTGCAGGCACCTCCTGATTGGTCTCCCCATCTCCAGCCTTGCCTCCACTGCCGTCCCTTTCCTGTCCCATCTCTTTTCAACCAGCAGGCACTATGATCCCTACATTTAAAACTTGAGACAGTCGGTAACTTAAGCCATGTCACTGAGTCCCTAAAAAAGCCAAAGTCCCTAAAATCATCTTCAAGGCCCCACATCATCTGGACCAGTTTTAACTTTCTAACCTCTCCCCCACTACTCTCCCTTTGGTGGCACCTCTGCAGCGACCTCAGCCTTGCTGTTCCCTCTGCCTAGGACGCTCTCCCTCCATGTCACCACACATACATGGCCTGCTCACACCTCCTCCTGGGGTTTGTTCACATTCACCTGCTCAGTAAGACCTTCCTTTACTCCCTTATTTAAACTCACAAGGTCCTGTCACTTTCCACATTGCCATTTCTCTGTGCCTGGCACGTGATAGGCACTTAATAAGTATGTATTGAATGCGTGAATCAAATTTAAAATAGCAGATTTACTATTCTGAACAAATCAATTCCACACACTGGTATGGCCACTCTAATACTGCAGCCATAAAATGTAACTGAATTTTGCCAAACCTGAATGCAGAAGTGCAACCTAAGTGTTCTGCACCAAAGTGTGAGGTAAACATACTGGAAACTAAATTTAAAACCTGCGTCAATTCTGACATGGGTAGATCTGTTTATTCACACCATTTTACATCAGAGTGAATTGTTAGCAAAGTCGTTTTAGTGGTAAGTTCAAAGTAAATAAAATCATTAGGAAGGCTTCACTTTATTAATAGTTAATATGCAGAGAGCCATACTCACTTAGTGATCAGAGTAAATCTTTTACTGTGTTGGTTTCACTTGCACCTGTTTGTACCTGAAAGAAGTAAAACTTACTTGTATTGCCTTCATTAAATTACACTGATCTTTTAAATTAAATTACCCTTGCAATTGATGTTGACATTATTCAAGAAACCAAATGATTGTATAAGATATTTTTCTTTAAGACTTAAAACTCTACCCTGGCTGGTGTGACTCAGTGGATTGAGTGCCAGCCTGCGAACCAAAGGGTCACTGGTTCAATTCCCAGTCAGGGCACATGCCTGGGTTCTAGGCCAAGTCCCCAGTAGGGGGCGTGTGAAAGACAACCATACATTAATGTTTCTTTCCTTCTCTTCCTCCTTTCCCTTCTCTCAAAAAATAAAGTCTTTTTTTTAAAGAATTTACATATTTATTTTTAGACAGAGGGAAAAGAAGGGAGAGAAACATCAGTGTGTGGTTGCCTCTCGCATGCCTCACACACTGGGCACGTGGCCTGCAACCCAGGCATGTGCTCTGACTGGGAATTGAACTAATGACCCTTTGGTTTGCAGGCCGGTGCGCAATCCACTTAGCCATACCAGCCAGGGCTCAAAAAATAAATAAAATCTTTTAAAAAAAGAATTAAAAATCAATGCAGCTTGACATTTTTATATTAAGTTTTTGCTAAACACATTATTGTGTGTTAGATCAAAAGAGTATCCTTTGTTGTGATTCAGGGCTTTTATGAAAAAACCATACTTCTTTTTAAATCCAATAAATTATATCTCTCTTTCTGTTATGACTATCCTATTCATTCCAAATTAAGCCACAAATAAATAGAATTGAGTTTGGATCTCTTCTTTGAGCTCAGTATTCTCAGAGAGATTTTGTTAGGATTTTCTTTAAGGATTCTGAATGGTTGTTCAGTCTTACACAGTTCAGAATTTTAAGGAAGAGGAAGAAAACTTGAGTACCTACTGCAGACCAATAGTATCCTTGGCATTTTTTCTCCTTTAATTTCCATAACAATTCTGTATGTAGGCTCACTTTGAGGCTTTGGGAGTACATTTTGAGGTCACACAAGTGATAAAGTCAGGGTTGGATCCAGACCTGCCTCTAGCTGTACATCCCGTTTTATCTGAGTGACGATGTAACTGGTTTTGTAACATTAATTTGTCATTGGCAAGGTGGTGAAAGGCTGTTGGCTGTTTAAATGTGATGGTGGTGGACGAGTGAGGAAATTCATTTTTAAAAGCAGTTACGGAGGCTGTGATTCTAGGCCTAGTAACTACAAGGCTTTGAGCTTTACTTTTTCACTTGTCAATGACAAATCATTCTTTTAAAATCTTACCATTGGCCTCTTTCTCTTAAACTTGCTCTAACAGTTCTAAAATGAAGCCACATCTGCAAATCATCAACACCACACTTAAGGCAGAGTGGGAGTGAGACTTCAGGACTTTTTAAATTAACCTAAAAATTCTACATGCTCAAAATTCTGATCACTCAGGTTCTGGTATAATTTGAAGTTAAAGTTCCTCCTCACCATGTGTGCCCCACAGTGACCCTGCCATGAAGCAGTTTCTGCTGTACTTGGATGAGTCAAATGCCCTGGGGAAGAAATTCATCATTCAAGACATTGACGACACGCACATCTTCGTGATAGCAGAGCTGGTTAATGTCCTCCAGGAGCGAGTAGGTGAATTAATGGACCAAAATGCGTTTTCTCTTACCCAGAAGTGAAAATATTAGATATTGAGCACTTTGGAATTCAAAGTAACAGATGCGAGAGAGACTGTCACCATTTAGTATCTTGTGTGACAAGTTAGACTTAGGGAATTGCTGAGAAGCATGCCACGGGAAAGGCTGGGGTATCATTTGTTCAGAAAAAAGCCCCCGAACTGATCTTCTTGTTGTCTTTTTCAATACGTGTGTCCTAGAATTAAAAAGAAAAGTTTTAACAGTTGGTTGTAATTTGACTTTTATTGTCCTTTATTGAAATATAAATGTACATGGTTTTTCTACCTTTTTAATGCCAATTTAATACATTAAGAATATAATGGAATATGATTTTTAATTATCAGTCTAGTCTAGATGCTTATTTTGCTCGTGAGTTTTTGAAGTGTGGGTACGGTTAGCTTTGTTTCAACTAGAAACTTCAGAGAAGTTTCTAATCAAAGTATAACATACATACAGAAAATGCCTAAGTCATGAACATTCCAATCTCAGAATTTTCAAAAACTGAAGGACCCAGATCAAGAAAAAGACAGCTCCCGCCACCCCAGAAGCCTTTTTCCTGGACACACCCAAGGGTGCGCACTGTGCTGGCTTCGGACAGCACCGTTTTGCTCCGTGCTGACTTCATGTCAGTGCAGTGAGGCGGCACGTTCCTGCCTGGCATCTTCACCCAGCACTGCATCTGTGAGTAGTCTGCTGCTGCTGCATGACATGGTACAGTTGACCTTGAACAACACGGGTCTGTGCTGTGCAAGCCCTCTCCTACATGCATTTCTTTCAATAAAGACTGTAAATGTATTTTCCTTATGATTTTTCTTATCTCTAGCTTATGTTATTGTAAGAATAGAGTATATAATCCATATAACTTACAAAGTGTGTATTAATCCGCTGTTTATGTTATTGGTAAGGCTTCCGGCCAACAGGAGGCTGTTAGTAGTTAAGTTTTGGGGGAGTCAGAACACATGGATTTTCAACTGCACAGGAGTTGGTGCCCCTAACCACCCCCACTCCTGTTTTTCAAGGGCCAACTAGTGTTTTCATCCCCCTTGCTGCACAGTAAGTAGGTGTTCCATTGTTTCCCTAACAACACTAGACATGTTTTGGTTAATAAATAAATCAGCCCTAAAAATTTAAGAACTATACATTCATTAAACTTTGACTTGAACTTGATAAAACATACATCAAAAAACTTGACCACTATCACATTATCACACTAATTTTTCTCCAGTGGCAGAATGTATACAGTTGTATTTGTTTGAGAAAAGATATGGAAGTACAGAATCTAACTGCAAATACATTGATACTCTGTTATAATAGCTTCTTCAGTTCATTCAGTCCTTCACTTACTCATTCAAGAAATAATTAAGTACCCACCACGCCCTAGTGTAAAGGATAGATAATTTTTTAAAAAGGTGGATGAAGCACCTATATCAATGCTTTTAACTTCAAGTAACAGAACAACAGTGAAGAATTATTTAAACAATAAAGAAGTTTAATTGTCCAATATAACAATTATAACTCCAAATATAACAAGTTTGGAGACAGTTCCAGGTGGTTCAGCCTGCTTGGCATCCTAATAGCGTTGGCTTTTCATTCCTGGCTTACTGCCTGATGGTCACCAGACAGTGGCTACCACTCCAAGGTGTTCTATTCACAGCAGCAGCCCAAACAAGGAAAGGAAGGCTCCACTTGCCAGCGAGAAAATAAGGAAAAACTTGACCTTGGGGTAACTCTTTATAAGGGAGAAAAGTCTTCCCCAGAATCTTCCCCCTTATCTATACCTAGACTACCACTTGTTGGCAAAGAGGAACAGAATAACTGACTTAGATCGGTGATTCTCAACCTTTAAAATCACCGGGGGTTTTCAAATAACACCTTAGATACTGTTTGGTCCAAGTGGAGCTTAGTTCCCTATGGTGAGTATGGGCTGCACTTAGTGACTTGCTTCCAAAGAGTAGATTCGGACTGGGTTGAAAGGTAACTGCAGTGGAGAAACCTGGAAAACACTACCTTGGGCAGGTGATCAGGCTTGACATCACAGATAAGTCACGTTGAGAACATGCACCTCCCCCGCCCACCCAGTGTGATGTGATGAGAAGGTGCTTCGCCCTGGCCTGTGTGGCTTGGTTGGGCATCACCCTGTGAAGCACAGGTCACCAGTTTGATGCCTCGGTTGCAGGTTTGGTCCCCGGTTGGGGTGCATGGAAGAGGCATTGGATTGATGCTTCTCTCCCTCTCTTTCTCCCTCCCTTCACCTCTGTCTAAAATAAATTTAAAAAAAACAAAAACTTTAAAAAAAAAAAAAGGGTATTTCACCTCTGTGGTTTTCTTCCTAAAAACAGTAACCCCAGTCTTACCATGAGAAAAGCCTCAGACCACCACGGATTCCAGGGGATTCTACAAAACACGTGGCCAGTGCTCCTGAAAACCGTGAAGGTCATGTAAACTAGGGCGAGACTGAAAAACAGATCAGAAGAGGCTAGGGAGAGATGATGACTAAACGTGCAGCCGTGTCCCAAATGGAATCTGGGGACAGGATGGGGACGCTAGCTGAAATCTAAGAAAATCTGTGTAAAATCTGCAGTTGTTATTAACGTTCTGTCTGCTTTTGTATGGCCTTGAGGATTTCCATCGAGTTTCTGAATGTGAATATTCTAGTACATAATACGCCTCCATTTGTTTCAGTTTAAAAAAAAGTGTATAATAATGTTTAACAGCCTGAATTTTGGTATCAAGAATTCTGTTTGAATCTCAGTTTTACCATTGAATAGTTGGTTATTTGTGGCAAGTTACTGACCTTTTCCAGTTCTTGGTTTCATTTTCTAAAACGTAGGTAATAATAACCATGATGACACCTCACGGGGTGGTTTTAAAGTTTAGCGGGATAAAGCGTGTGACCTGCGCTGTGAGAGCACGTGGCCCACCTGACTGTATGCGCTCCGTTTGCTGAGTGTACCCCGCCATCCCGCAGTCATGCGGTTGTTACGTTGCGGCACTTCTCACAGAACACGCACGCATACAGGGAAGGGCAAAACAGGTTTATAGTTCGTGTGGGAAATGTAATACAATAATTAATGCAGAAATAAGCTTTCCCATACAACTGTGAACCTACTTTTGCTCCCACCCTGTAGAACAAAATCAGCTTGACACACCAACTCTTCCAATAAGCTTTTGAAGCGAGTTCCAACAGCTGACCTGTGGAGCCGCACGTTGCCAGGAGGCAGTGCCCTGCAGAAAGACTTCCAAATGTGCAAGAAGCCAATCGAGGTCATTTTAAAGCAATTATGCTTCAGGGACAGGGAGCACCTGGCCTTTTCCTCTTGTGCACCCTCCAGGTGAGCATCCCTTCTTAGGGATCCTCGGTCCCCCCACCCCCGGACTCCAGGAGCCCTCTCTGATGAACAGAATGCTTTCTGTCCCCTCCCTCTGCCCCACCCTCTGCCTGTACAGCCGGGAGCCTCAGGTGCACCGCAGTGGAAGCCTCTGTGAGGAAAGCCAAGCTGGTGGCTGCCACCTTACTTTTCTTGGGTCCCTCGAGTGTGTCCACAGTCCACTCTGAGAAGCAGTGGCCCCCACCGGAGCAAGTTCCCTTTCCTCCAGGAACCAGATTTCTCTGGGGAGCCCTCAGTGCCTTCTCCACCACCACAGGTGTCTGAAAGGCCCCAGAGCCCTGATAAACCAGGGCTGGTGCACAGGTGGGCAGCCTCTGCCTCCCCTGGGGGCGCCTTGAAACCGAATCAGAGTTGCATTTCAGTGTGTTTCCCGGGGGGATCCCTCTGCAGGTTCAAGTTGGAGGGGGACATCCCTGACGGAGCCACTCTGGGACAAGGGAGAGATGTGAAAGCTGATTCCGGGAGCCTCAGGAAGAGCAGATTAAGCGGTCAGATGAGGGTCTTCCCAGCACTCACGGTGGAGCCCTTAATCAACCTAGGGCCTTCCAAGCGAGTGACCTGAACCCTGCCCCCAATTCTGGGAGAAACCTGGGTGCGGTGTTGCTGTGAGGAGGCTTTCTAATGTCACCGGTCTGGACATGCACCTTCACCGAAATAAAGCCAGGCCCCTTGCTGCACAGGAAAGGGGGTCTAAATTATGTTAGTAAAAGAAACAAAAATTCCAAAATGTCCCAACTGACAGACGGAAGCACAGAGCTGCCCTGTGCATCGCCTCTGTGGCTTTGCTGCTGGGGGAGCTGTTGGGTGAAGAAAAAGCCACCCCTTCTTGCACAGGAGCTCTGTCCCCACTGACCCTGTCAGCAGAACGCCCTTGTGCAGGACCATGAGCGCTGGGTGACCTGGAGCCTGCGGCACAGCGAGTGAGGACAGGCTGGCCAGGCCACTAGCCGCGGCCTCCCTGCCTGCTCGCGGTCCCTCAGGCCTGGCTGGTCAGGGAAGCAACATCATTCGAGGATCTCAAAGACGCAGTGACAGAATTTATCCTGTTCTTCCCTCTGTTCCTGGCCTAGTGGCAAGAGGAGGAGTCTGCTATTGAGGGAGTACAGAGAAATCAGCCCGACTTTTAACGAACAAGTGGTGCCGTGGGTGGACAGGCAAAGTGGACTGAGCTCCTGCCACCCAGCAGGCCTGGCCTGTCTGCCACCTCGGGCACAAGGGCAAGAGACCAGAGCCTTTACCCAGTGTGCTGTGGTCCACCAACGCTGGGGGCCCGGCAGGGGGAAGGAAGATATCTCTCTAATGGACTCTTGCCTTCACCAAGGACACTGCCGTGGCTTTCTGAAAACGGACTAGGGCGGCAGGGTGGACAGAAACCTCCCAAACACAGAAAGCCAGGATCGGCGTGTGAGAAGAAAGAGAACCCTCCAGTGTCCCAAACGCTGGCGGCTAGGCTATTGTTTAGTTATAGAGCACACAGGCCCGGAGTTCCAGAAGCTGGGGGCTGGGTTGCAAAGTGGGAAGAGATCTGTGGAGTCTCGAGGGCTCCAAGCCTTATCAAAAGGGTAGTCCTAATTCTGATCTCAGAACACTGAAGACAGGGGAGGTCTAACTAAAGCTACTACAAAGCCCAGTCCTGGCCCATCTGCCGCTTATTTCCACTTGGTCTTCCCCTCCTCCATTAGCAGTGTGTAGGGGGAAGGACATGACCTTCTCTGGGCCTACATAACTTTTCAGTGTCCCCTGTTCTCTTCTCGTGCTGTCATTCATGCAGCTGCTCTGTGAGCTGCTCGAGCACGTTAATTGAACCCAAAGAGAGCAGTCCATGAGAACCTCTGATTTACAGCCAGTCGGTCAGAAGCACAGGTGACATACGACCTGGACTTGTGATTGGCATCTGAAGCGGAGGCGGGCAGGTGTGTAGGCTTGCAGGGCTGAGCCCTCACCCTATGGAATCTGGTGCTACCTTTGGGTAGACAGTGTCAGAATTGAGCTAAATTCTTGGCTGGTAACTGAGAATCGCTTATTGGTGTGGGGAACCCTCTCTCCCCACAATGAAATTCGATTTCAGAACACTGAAAGAGTCATTAACCTACAAATCTAAGCGGACAGAACTCCAGGACAGATACAAAGAACAGCCATACTTACACCCAATAGAGTCAAAATGCTGAAGGCAAAGATAAAGAAAACTCTTCAAAGGCAGCCAGAGGGGAAAACATACTCATCACATACACCATGAACTACAGTGAAGGCCAGAAGACAACGGAAACACATCCTTAAATTGTTGAAAGTGAAAGAACAAATTAGCACTCTAAAACTATCCATCAAGACTGAAGTCAAAATGAAAACATTTTCAGACAGACAAAAGCCTGGAGACTTGTCATCAGCAGACTGTCTTACAAGAAATCCAGAAAGACGTTCTTCAGGCTGAGGTCAGGGCACCTGAAGAAAGGCTGGATCTGCTGGGAAGAATGAGGAGCACCAGAGAGACAGAGTAAATAGAAGGAAAAATATAAAAGGCCTTAAAAATATTGCTTTTCTTTTTGCCCTTCCCGTCCTCTCTTTCCTCTCCCCCAGCACAGAAACTCTGGCATTGGCGGAGGTAAAGCTGAGACAGAGAGAGCGTGCTGCACAGAATAGAGCAGCAGGATGCCCCAGGGTTCTGGAAGGTGGCATGGCGGAGGGACAGGAACACTGCAGAGACACTCGTGGGATGCCCTGGTGGCTGAGGATGTGGGGGAGAGAGGGAATGATGTCATGCAGCGGCACTGGTGGCAGAGAAAGCAGCAGTGCAGAGGTGGTAAGGGGAGGCGGAGAGCGTGGTTGGGAACTGGCTACACTGAGCAAGTTAACAGGTTGAGCAAATAAGTAAATATGCAGAGGATAATAGGAGCCAGGTTTCTCGTTGTCTGAAAAGAGATTTACAAACAGGGAAAGGGGGAAGGCTAGAGAGAACACAGGAATATTAGTTGGAATTGGAAATATGATATAAACTCATGATAAATATGTAATCTATAGTATATCCAGATAATTCTAGAAGTAATTATAAATGTGTGTGTGTGTGTGTGTGTGTGTGCATGCGCGTGCAATTTCCTCTGTCTCCTGAAGGGCCCTAGCAGCAATGACACCCTCCTAGCAAAGGCCCCAGATCTTGGTCTCTAAATGCTGTCCTGAACTAAAAAGATCAGTCTTTGGAGAAATGGCTGGTTCTGGAGCTGGAGCAGAGAAAGCATAAGATGAGCAAAGATACAGAAGATTTGACAACTCTGTCAATCCGTTTGATATTTACAGAACACTTCACCCGACAAAAGCAGAATCCTCTTTTTTTTCAAGTGCATATGCAACAGTCACCGCACAGAGCACATGCTGGCTCAAAAAAACAAGTCTCGACAAAATTCAAAGGACAGGAAAAAGGAAAACATAAATTAGAAATGTCAGGGATGAAAGGGGGATATCATTAGAGTCTATGGGTTAAAAGCATAATAAAGAAAATTTACAAAGGATTTTGTGCCAATTTGAAAGCTTAGGCAAAATACATACATTTCTTAAAAAAATAAAATTTATCAAAACTAACACAAGATAAAATAGAAAAGCTGAACAGTCTTACACTGTTAAAGAAATTGAATGTTTAATGTAAAAAATCTTCCCAAAAATAAAACTCCAGGCCCAGTTGAAATACAATCAAACATTTAAAGGGGAGATTATTCCATTTACACAAACTCTGAGAAAATACTAGAGGTGAGAAAGTTCTCAACTCATTTCATGAGGCCAACATAACCCTGACACCAAACCTGGACAAATATTACAAGAAAAATCATCAACTAAAATCTCTCATGAGAATAGACACAACAATCCTTAGAGAATATTACCCAGTGGAATCTAGCAATGTACAACAAGGAGATGTTTATTTTCTAAAACCAGCAATGTAGGCCTGGCTGAGTACTCAGTTGATTAGAGTGTCATCCCAATAGGCCAAGGCTGCAGGTTCCATACCCGGTCAGGGCACATAGAAGAATCAGCCAATGAATGCATCGATAAGTGGAGCAGCAAATCCGTGTTTCTCTCTCTCTCTCTCTACCTGCCTCTCTCTCTCTTAAATCAATTTTAAAAATCGCCAATATAAAACAAAGGTAATAAATACATCATGATCATTGGAGCAAGGTTATTTCAACATTCAAAAATCAATTGATATGACTTACTACATTAATAGAATACAGGAGAAAAACCATACGATCATCAAATATATGAAGAAAAAGTATCTGAAAAAATGTAACACTTGTTCATGATTTAAAAAAACTCTCCACAAACTAGAAAAATACGGGAACTTCTTCAATCTGATAAATGCATCCATTGAAATAACTACAATTAATATATACTAACAAAAAAAGAGAATGCTTCCCCTCATAAAACTGGGAACAAGGCAAGAATATCCACCTTTATCATTTCTAATCATTATTATACTTAACTCCTAGCCAGTACAATAAGTCAAGAAAAAAGAAATAACACGCATTGCACATTGTAAGGGAAAAGGTTAAACTGTTGTACTCACAGACACGATTATGTTGAAAACCATATAAAATCTGAAAAAAAAGGCGATAATTGAATTGAACAAGTCATTAGATACTAGATCAATAAACAAAAATTAAATTTCTATACTAGCAATGAAAAACTGAAAAATGAAATTTTAGAAATACCATTTATAATAACATTAAAATATCAAAAACAGGAAATAGATTTATCATGTATCTCAGTTTCCTCACCTATAAAGTAAAGATCATAGCAGTTCCTCCCTCACATAGTTATTAGGTTTAAATGAATATTTTTTAACATATTTTTTAATTTTCTTTTTAATTACATTTTATTGATTATGCTATTTCAGTTGTCCTGATTTTTCCCCTTTTGCCTCCCTGCACCCAATGCCCTCCACTCCCTCAGGCAATCCCCCCACCATTGTTCATGTCCATGGGACATGCACATAAATTCTTTGGCTACTCAATTTCCTATACCAGACTTTACATCCCCATGGCTATTCTGTAACTACCTATTGGTACTTAATCTCCTCACCTCTTCACCCATTCATCCCCTCCTCCACTTCCCATCTGGCAACTTTCTGGTAACTACTTCTTTTCTCTTGCTTTTAAGAGTCTCTCTTTAACTTTTGGCCTTTTAATAATGATGTGTCTAGGAGTGGGCCTCTTTGCATCCATCATAACTGGGACTCTCTGTGCTTCCTGGATTTGCATGTCTATTTCCTTCACCAAATAAAGGAAGTTTTCTTTCACCATTTTTTCAGATAGATTTCCAATTTCTTGCTCTTTCTCTTCTCCTTCTGGCGCTCCTATGAGGTGAGTGTTGGACATCTTGAAGTTGTCCTGGAGGCTATTTGTACTATCCTCATTTTTTTGGATTCTTTTTTCTTCTTGTTCTACATGGTTGCTTTTTTGCTTCCTTAGTTTCCAAATCACTGATTTGATTCTCAGGTTCATCCATTCTAAGGTTATTTCCCTGTAAATTTTTCTTTATTTCAAATAGTGTATCCTTTGTTTCTGCCTGGATCTTTTTCATGCTGCTGAGGTCCTCACTAAGTTCCTTGAGCATCCTTATAACCAGCGTTTTGAACTCTACTCTGATAGATTGCTTATCTCTATTTCCTTTAGCTCTTTTTCTGGAGTTTTGACCTGTTCTTTCATTTGGGCCATGTTTCTTCGTCTCCTCATTTTGGCAGCCTCCCAATGTTTGTTTCTATGTATTAAGTAGAGCTGCTTTGACTCTGTGTCTAGTAGTGTGGCCTAACGTAGTAGGTGTCCTGTAGGGTCCAGTGGCACAGCCTCCCCTACCACCCAAGCTGGGTACTCAAGGTGCACTCTTTTGTGGACTGAGTACACCCTGGTCTTGTAGCTGAGCCTTGGTTGCTTTTGGCAGATCAGTGGGAGGGATTTACTCAGGCCAGTCAGCTGCAAAGACTGGCTGTGACCATGACCACTGACCACCATTCTCCACCCTTCATGGAAGATCAGCTATGCAGGGACAGGGTGGTGGTGCTTCAACGTGGTCTGTAGCTGTCCACTGGGTGCACTGGCCCTGAGGTTTCCCGGTGGTGCAGGCCAAGGTCAGCCCCCACCTGTGTTTCTCATGGGGCACCCTGTCTGAGCTGTAAAGCAGTCTGAGATGGCTGCCACTTGCGCTGGGTGTGGAGATTCCCAGGTGAAGCCAAGCTGTGACTCTAACCCTGCTGCTGCTGGTGCTCACTGAGGCCAGCTGTTGCTTGTTTGACAGGATTTAGGGGCCAAGACCAGCCATTCTTACAGAAAAGCAGCTTGGGGTAGGGCAGAGCCTCTGTGGATCTCCAAGGTGGGCCACACAGTGTTAACCAGGCTGATGGAGTCTCAGGTATGGCACCAGCCTACCAGCTCTGGGTGGGGGGAGGGGTCAACAAAGGGACAATGGCCTCTGCTCCCCCTGATGCCAAACACTTCAGTCTCTCCCTGTATATCACTGGTGTCCTTCAAGATGCCACCCTGATGCTGGAGCTCAGAGGGAGCAAGTCTGAGGAGGTGAGTCCGTGTGTGGGTTCCCAAGAGGAACTGCTTAGGGCTCCAGCAGCCTCCTCCACCGACCCAGTCTTCGCTGGTTTTCACAGCCACAAGTTGTGGGGACTTATCTTCCTGGCACTGGAACCCTGGGCTGGGGAGCCTGGTGTGGGTCTGGGACCCCTTGCTCCTGAGATATCTAGCCCTCCCAAATTTTTATGCATGTGGGTGTGGGGCCAGCCCGTTCCACGTCTGAGCCCCTCCTACCAGTCTGGATGGATGCGGTTTCTTCAGTTCCGTAGTTGTCAGACTTCCCATTTAACTTGATTGCTGATGTTCCTGAGTGATGGTTGTTCTATATTTTAGCTGAAATTTTGATATGGCTGTGCGAACAGGCGAGCCATATCTGCCTACATCGCCATCTTGACTAATACCTAAATGAGTATTTTTAAACATTTAGAATACTGCCAGGTAGGTCATAAGTCCTGTGTAAATGTTAACCCAAATCTTAGTGTACATATCAGTTGTACCATGAATGGAAGATGTAATATGGATTTTAAAAAATTAGCACTTAATGTGAAATCTCTCCCCCTGCCACAAAGAAGGAATGTGTGACCTATTGGACACGTGACACTGTGTAATAACATCTATTAAAATTTTCAGTCTTGACCAGGTCCGCTGTCATGGTACTGAATGAGTTATTCCAATAGGTGGAGCTCTGACCAAGAGCTTGAAAAGCACAGGCACTATTGTCTGCTTTGGGGATCCAGACCTTCCATCACCTGGAAGTCATTTGTCCTTACTTTGCTCTCTCTGTGTCATATCAGTGAAATAAAATGCTGCTACAAAGCATATATTTTTCTGAGAAGTAGCAAATTGGAATAAATGAACTGCTTTTAGATTTCAGACTTAATTTTTACCAGAGAAATAATGCAAAGAAAGACGGGCCAGGGGTGAGTTTCTACTTTATAAATATCCATGTTTGGTGTTTGTAAACAGTATCATTATATATTTTTCTTGCTTTGAGACCACTGTATAGAAAGATTGACCTCAGACCTCACATTTACCCTGTGCTTCCACACTCCCTTCACTATTACACAGAAATAAAAGCCCACACACAGACTCTGGACAGCCCTCTTCATCAGCAAGAGCCATTTTTGTTGTTATGTTCTCATATTTATCAAATTAAATTTTTTTCCTATTGTCTTTTGATGTGTTCTTAACTTAGGTAGTCTTCATAAGTGCTGCTTTTGTTTTTATTGAGGTATATTTGACAATGAAAAATTGCATATACTTAAAATACACAATTTGATGATTTGATGTACATACACATTGTGAAATAATCACCACATTTGCGCTAATTAACATATCCATCTCTCCAGATAGTTACCACTTTAGCAAGAGCTGTTGTAGATAAGTTTGACCACCACAGGGAAACGATAGAGATTTTAGACTAAAAGTAGTATCTTTGCAACCAACACCAATATCCTAACATGTATCTTCATTCCTAAAGCTCGTTGTGTAGTGCTAGCATTATGAGTTTTACATTTTCGTCATTTATCTCATAGTTGTCCTTGAAGAGCTTGATTTAAAATCAAGTCAATGAAAGGGGACATGTCTCACTAATTTCAGGTTGCTAGGCAACTAGTCTACTTTTCCATGGCATCTCTTGTATTGCTCAGGAGATGCAGGAAGGTTAGCAGAAAATATGTGCTCTTTAAGACATATATATATATATATAAAATAGAATCATTTCCAGGAAAACTGTCCAGTCTGTGGACTTTGTGTTATTCTATTTCTCCAAGCCAGCTTCCTATTCCATCTCTTAGTCTTATGAAGACAAATAAGATTGTTAGAATTTTTCTTTAGAGAAATGAATGGATGTCAATGTGAATTTCCCTTCTCATCCTCTGAAATTTTTCATATAAGATCTAAGTTTTTCTTAAAACTAATATCAAAATCAAGTATTTTTCATAATACTTGGTCTTACCAATTGATATTCATTATTATCACTGTATGTGTTTAGATTTGCAAGCCCAGAACCCCAGAAGCTGATGATCTCCCATAGGGTATCTCGCCTACAATCATATGCACTGAATTTGAAATAATTATGTACCTTGGTATGTGATATGAACACCATTTAGAGATAGGAAATTTTCATCTCATATTTTTACTTCTTAAAATTATAATTAAAAAGCCTAAAGATAGTACTAATTGTTAAAATAGATAATGATAAAATCCTTAACTTTGTTAGTGGCTCTATTTAAAAGATCAGAGAATATCAAGACAAAGTTAGTCTAGCCACCTTTCCAAACGAGCCTTCACTATCAATCACACCTCCCACACCTCCCAAGTAACTGCCCAATCTATTTATTCTTGAACACCTCTAGTTAGCCCTTGACTTTAAAATATCCCGAAATAAATGCTAGTTAACATGTGAACCTTTTCTACATGTTTAGTGTCATTTTACACCAAACCATTATGGATTTCACAGGAACTTCTATGCACTCATTTATCCATGTACCCACCCACCCATCCATCAATTTGTTCATTCATTCATTCAGCGAGTCCTCACACATATAATCACTACTTGCCACTGTTCTAGGCACTAGAGATGGGGATGTAATAGTAAGCATCAGACAATCTTTTTCAGAGACTTGACAAAACGAAATTCGTTTTGTACTTCAGTAGCGGTCGCTCAGAGGTACTTCTGGTTGGTGGTCAGCTCTCTGAAGTGAGAGATTCAGAAACCCAGGCCCTTTCCATCCGGAGGCTTTGTTCCCTGGGGTCTCAAGTTCTTTGCATTGCGCTGGCAGCCAGGGGAGAGACAGGGTCGAGAAGCACATGCACTTCTCACCTGCCTCGATCAGAAGTGACACAGGTTGCCTCTCACATTCCATTGGTAAATATCAGTCCCATGGCTCCATCTGGGGCAGGGAGGGGTGTATGTCCATGTGGGACACTAGGGAATGTTGTCCCTGTCCTGGCAGAGACTTGGAAGTTACCGCTTTGCCATATAGAAAGGCTTCCAGCAGACAATTACCCATCTCTGCCACAATATCCCAAACTTGCATTATTTTTTAGTAAGTTTCCTTCAGTGTAGGTAAATCATTGCTGAGACTCATTTCATCTGTAGTCTGATACTTAGACAGTACTTAACTGCTTAAATCTTCGAGATTCTCTTCCTCTACCTGGTTTTTTATATTAACAAAAGTTATTGAGTAATAAGTGATTTTCTTCGGGGTTTAGTGCTTAAGTTAATAGGTATGACTTAATATCTTTATCCATTGGACCTATTGGTGAACACCTGGGAAGATTTTTCAGCTAGTAAGAGGAAAACCAACCTAAAATTGCTTAAACAAGAATGGAATGTCTCATCAGAGAGAACAAGAAGTTCTAAGATAGCACAAGTGCGTAAATACATACCAGGGCTGGGACTTCAGTGGGTCAAAGCTGCCTCGAGGGCCAGTTCTCCCCGCCCGCCGTCTTCCCTGTAGGCTGGCTCCTCTCCTCTCGTGGTTGCAGAACGGCGGCAGCAGCCCCAGGCACCACACCCACATACCGAGAATCAGTCCTTGGACTTACTCAGGACTTCTTCCCAGTTAAAAATGAAGGACCCTAAAGCTCCAGAGGGCTTTTCTTTTTAAAATAATGTAGGTTATGTCTATTCATATTTACTACTTTATAAATTAAAACTGAGGAAACTTAAAAATATTTAATTCATTTATTATAATACACTTTTATGTGTTAACATAAATCACACATTTTCATGAAAAAAGAAACAACTGTTTTCCAAAATAAAAAATTCAAGTGAGAATAGCAGCACTGTTTTATGGTTTCTTATAAGTTGCTGTTGACCTCCAGCTTACCCGACTGCAGACAGGTTCTCACGTCTGCTTCTGCACTCTCCCTGTTGTCTCGTACATCACGTAACCTCTGGAAAAGACCCGCGCACATTCGTGAGAGGATGGGATGAGAAGAGCAAATGGCATCTTAGTATTATCATAACACAGACCCCCTCAGATCCCTTGAAAAGGGGGTCCTTATATTTCCTTTTCAGAACTGAGAAACTGTTTCCAGAAGGCCTCCCTAGCAGACTCCCCTCGTGTGTATTTATCACTTACCTACATCTAAAGAAAGAGTCGAGTTGGGAGGACTGGCTTATACCAATGATTCTGTCATGCGCATCAGAATCACCTGGAGAGTGTGTTAAAATAGATTGCTCAGCCCCCGACTCCAGGGTTTCCGATTCGGAAAGTTCGGGATGGGGCCTGAGAGTGGGCATGTCTCACAATGCGCAGATGCTGCTTCTGGTGGTCCAGGGACCCCCCTGTGAGAACCAGTGGCTCAGACCAGTCGGGGCAGGGGTGGCCTAGCGTGAGGACACGGGCAGCTTTGCAACTGCGTTTCACTAGCAAGCAGGGAGGGAAGACGGCTGTTGGTGCCACTGCATTTGTGGCACTTGTCTTCTCAGAAAGAGACTCCTGGTGTCAGACTCCTCCAAAATAGAGAAATACTTTAATATTGGTCCTATTAGTGACTTTTTATTGGTTATCAAGTGCATCTTGGTTTTGTGGACAAGAAACCAAGGAGAAGGGGGAGGGAGGGGGGAGAGAGAGAAGAGGTAAGAATGGGACAGAGATAGAACTTTAATTTTAAAATGCCGTCTCTCCTCTTCTACAGCCTTCCTGGCTTAGGAAACTGAAAGTGGATGAATTTGCTGTGGAGGCAGTAAATGTAACCAGGGAGGTCTGCCCCCCGCAAACTTATTTTGCTACTTCATATTTTCAGAAGTGTGCTGAGGTCTAAAAATGCATGCAGCTCAGCCCCATAGCCCCTTGTAGTTAACCTGTTCTTCACGTTCACATGGTGTGGTAAAATGAAATGTTCCTCGTGGTAGGCCAGTATAAATATTCCAAATAGTAGAGAAGCCACGGGTTAGGGAAAGGGCCCTGTCTTTCCCTCTATAGCACTGTCGTTGAAAAAGCTGTAGAATTTTAGAGTTGGAAAGGATCAAGGACCGATACTCCCTCCCTCTCCATTTTACAGACTGAGGGATGAAGGTCGCAGAGATGGAGTAACATGCCCACACTCACAGTCCCCAAGCGGTGGTCTGATGACAACCCAGGCCTGTGACCCCGTCTGTTCTTTAGTTCTGACTAGCTCTTCTATGCGGTGGCTAAAGCAGAAACAAAACACAACAAAGAGGTCACAGAGAAGTAACAGGCAAGCCCGAAGTGTTTGAGGTGTTTGACATTCGAGCGAAGTCGGTCTCGCTCTTCCTGCTGCAGCTGGGAGCCTGAACACCCCAACGGGCTTCAGTCCCCCGCATTGCTGCCCTCTGCTCCCAACGCCAGGGCTCTCACTCCAGCAGCTTCTCGGAGAGGAGCCGGCCTCCTGAGGTTTGCGTCAAATGTGGCCTCAGGACAGCGCCGGGACAGCCAGGCCAGCTCCCCTGACCAGCTGCAGATGCGGGCCACAGATTCTATCAGCCCTGGGCCAGCTGGCCGGCCTGAGGGCAGGTCCTTGGTCCCTTGCACAAGTCACTTCTCCTTCCAGGAACCAGTGAGGCAGGCTCAGGACATTGCCAGGAAAAACAAAAAGTTTACCCGAGACAGGGGTGTCTCCCTGCTTTAATGGTGCTGAACTAAGGCTACTGCAGTCCCTTTTGGAAGACCATTGACTACTCTGCTTAAAGAAAAATGGTACTCAGCTACATTTACCTACTCAGACAGAGTCCGGCCAGAACTCAGGGCTGCCTCAAGGGCCCACCTGAACAAGGAAAGGACTTGGAGGGAGGAAGATGGAGCTTTGCCTGGGGGACAGACTGTGGCAGCCCGCTCACCGCTTCTCTTCTCTGGGATGGGGGGCAAGTTACGGGGGAGAAGGAGACAACTCTAAAAACTCTCTTTTTTAAAGGCCATGTGCTGACCAGTCCCAGGTGTAGGCCACAGACCCCATCTGCTCTGCTCTGCAGGTCTCTGAAGTGAGGGCCCTGAGACAGCAGAGCAGATACTTCCATCTTTTCCTTTCAGAGTGAGCTAAGCAGTACTTCTGGTCCTAGATGGTGGGTGTTACTGTTGCTCATGAGGCATGCTGCAGGTTGGGCAAGAGGAATCAGCTGGCTGAGGAAGACCCTGCGGTTGCCTTCCGGTGTCCAGCCCAGCTCGCCAGTCAAAACAGAGGCATGTGTCGGCTCAGGACTACCACTCCCCTGGCGGACCATCCTGTCACAAGGCTCTTTCCTATCTGAACCAAACCCTCTTCCAACAACTGGCCTCCCACATTGACTCTTGATTTGGGCAGGGCTTGGTCCAAGGTAGCAGTTCAATAATTAAAAAGTAATGGGATGTCCACTTGATCATATTCACCCACCTGTTCTCTCTCCAGGTTTAGCATTCCTATCGTCTTTAATAGCTGCTTATAAAACTGTATAACATTATAATACAGCTTCTAGAGTCCTTACCACCCTGGTCACCCTTCCTAGGTTGTGCTGCAACTTATTAATATCCTTCCTGAAACGCGACTGTGGTAGTGTGCCGAACTGAGAAGAGCAGTTAGATGTGCAGAATACAGCTGCCATGGGCAGCTCCTCTTCATCCTGAATGCTGTCTTTTTTAATGAAACCTAAGCTGGCACTGGCATTTTTGGCTCTCAGGATCTATGGAAAGACAAAAGGCTTGTATCTTATTCTCCAAAAGCTCTAGCTCCTTTGCCATGGACACCTTCCATATTCCTACATCCAGGGTCCAGTTTCCTGATCCCTGTGCTGAAGATCTTGGTGGCTGAGGGGCTTGAGTTGGCAGGAACTGGGTCTGGACTATATCATCACCAGCAAGCAGAGGAGATGTGAACAGAGAGGCTGGGTGATAGGAAGGCAGGCAAGAGGACTTGAGAGAACAGTTTGGATCTTCAGTATCTGGATGTCTTAGAGTAACATAAAGGGGGACAGGGTTACAGAGACCAGCCCAGGCACTCAGCTGTGATTTCTGATGCCTCGTGACTTCAGGCCCAGCCCCCATCACGCAGTGGTGCCCAACCGCCACCCCAGGCCCATACTTTTTCCTAGGTACACAGCCAAATACTTTGATGCACGTAAAACATTTACGTCACAACCTAATTGTCAGACTGTTACCACGATGCCTATCAGACCCAATGTGAGCTCTGAGCTCATGGCATGACTTAAGTCAAGGCAGATGTAAAGATAGCATTGTTTTCAAAGAAAGGTCACACATCGCTCAGAAGTTTTGGGAGCTTGAGCAGGGCAGTAAGAAGTTTGTCTCAAACTTGAACCTAGAGCTAAAGGACATCCAGTTAACAGTCCCAGTCATGAATGAGAGACACTTTCTTCTAGTGATTACTATTTAACTATTATTATGGATTGGTTTAATTTCTTCGAATGTGTTGCCAAATTTTCTAATATTTAAAAGTCTTTTAAATAAAACAAAATGAGAATTGTTGGATGAGTGGGATTTCAAAGGCCAGTGGAAGGGTCCCCATTGCCAAATCTCCTTCCTAATGGCTCCTAGTTGCCTCAGATCTCCAAATGACGAGCAATCATTTTCATTTCCTAATTAGAAAGACTTTTTTAAAGCTTCAAATGTAGATTCACGACATATTTAATGAATTGCTATAAGTGAGCCTTCATGTTAAAATATCTTAAGGAAACCATTTTCACCCTGGAAAGGCAGAGAAAGAACAGCAGATCCCTAACGGGTGGTGGTGGGTAAGATGGAGGCTGGAAGGCGCCCATCAAGACTCCCAGGCAACAGACAGCCTAGCGGACCAGTAAGGCACAATGTTTGGCCTATAGTAAGCATTTCATAAACCTGAGCTATTCTTTTTGATTGAGTGCCTATTACGTATCAGGTACTATATTAAGTATGTACATACTTTTTTTAGTTCTTTCAACAGCCTTGTGGGGTAGTGAAAGAAGCAGCATGTATAGTTCAAGAAGCATCTTGTTCTTGTTGCCACTTGCTCAGAAGCGGCAGAAGCAAGACTTCGATGAAGACACGAAATGCTCCAAAGACCATCCCCATAACCATGGACACCGTGGGAAACCCCAGCGGCAGGACACAAACCTGAGGGCCTTTGTAAGACGAGTTAGGAGTTCGCTGCCTGTGTGCCTAATCGTGCTGGAATATGAGAGACTTTACACATGTGTGGGCCTTAGGAAAAACTGTGCTATCGGGGAGGGGTGATTTCAAGGTTAATTCTTTTCATTTTGCATAAGAACACCTGTGTTGTTGAGTCCTGACGGTATCTGTTAAATAATTTCTATGCTGTTATAACGATTGTGAAGTCAAGAGAGTTCTTCCAATGCATATTTTCTTCTTTATTCCTTTTAGTAAGTCCTTATAGTCTGACAGTAGGGTCAGATTTTAAAATTTTTCTCCAAGCCCTGCCCTGGCTGGTGTGGCCCGCACGATGAAAGGTTGCAGGTTCAAATCCTGGTCAAGGCGCGTACATGGGTTGTGGGTTGGATGTTTTTCTCTCTTTCCTTTCTACCATATTCAGCATAATACTGAGCTCTCAGTTGAGGCATAATGCTCAACACACTGAATTAAGGATTATCTTTTATGTTTAAGATACTCTAACACCTAAATGTATTTTTTTTCTTAAAGGTTTCAAAATTAATTTTAGGGATGTCATTGTTATCAAAAAGGGCTGATAGCAATGCCTCTATTAAATACATTAGACCTATGTGCACACATGCATGAGGCAAATATTGCAAGTTTAAAAGTCACTTTAAAAAAATTATTCATTGTTGTTCATTTACAGTTGTCTGCATTTTCCCCCCACTACTCCCCCCCTACCGGCCAATTCCACTTCCCTCCCTTGCTCCCACCCTCCCCCTTGGTTATGTCCATGTGTCCTTTATAGTGGTTCCTGAAAACCCTTCCCCCTAAAAGTCATTTTTTTTAAAAAATTGAAACATCTAGGTAGCACTCGCCAACACTTGTGAAATCTTAGGCATGGAATTTCAGAATTTAAGGACTCAGTCTAACTTCCGATGCTTTCTGACAACCAGAAATTCACAGAAACTCTTACATCTGAAGCTGATTTGAGATGTGGCCATTGGACAAAACAGGGAAAAGTTCTGATCCCTTACAAAGGGCGGTGGCTATACCTAACTGTATAGGGCATTTTGTGTCTCAAATCAAAGAGGAGAGGGATGGCGACCCCGCCTATCTTCAGAAAGAACTGTACCTATGGGGACAGCCAGGCCATCAGCAACGCTGCTTCTGTGCACACGATGGAAAATGACAATGTTGTCAGAAAGTTTCCAGTCCTGGCGGGCCACGGTGTGCTGGGGGTGGGGGCGGCCATGAGCGCTCCCCCCGCGTGCGCTACAAGGACGCTGTGGGGTCTTTCCTGCGCTAGAGCAACCGAAAAGAGATGCGTGGGGACCACCGCCACCAGAGACACTTCGGCAACTATCCCCACGGGCAGATGCGTCGCTTGTGGTCCAAGCAGGTCTGGGCTCCCAGGGGCTTCCAGGTGGAGGCTGTGGGAGAGCCACTTCCGGCCCCGGCGAAGTTGCGGCTGCACCGCGGTCCCCGCACCGTCGCGCACGCGGGGCTGCGCGGCCGGCGGGCCAGGCCGGACTAGTTCCCTTGTTCCCACCGCGGTCCGGGCTGTGCAGCGGCCGTGAGGGGCGAGGGCTGCGCGGTGGGCGCGCGTGTGCGTGGGGGCTGGCAGGTCTGTGGAGTTGGGCTCCCCTCGTGGGAGCAGGTGGCGGCTGGGCGGCGCCCAAGCGCGGGGGGCGGGGGCGAGCGAGGGCGGCGAGGCCGGCGAGGCCGCGACCCCAGCCCGGAGCCGGGCCGCCGGGCGTTCGCAGCCCCGGCGCGAGGGCGCGAGGCCGGCGCGAGGCGCCTGCCAACCGCTCTGGGTCACGTGGCGCGGTCACGTGGCGCGGAGCCCGGCTTAACAGCGGCGGCGGCCGAGGGAGGCGGAGACTCGCCCGAGACGCGGGGGGAGGCGGCGGCGGCGCGGGGCTGCTGCAGGCGGAGAGGCGCGGAGGAGCGAGGAGCCGCCGCACGGCCGCCCGGAGGTGAGGCGGGCAGGGGCCGCCGTCCCCATCGCCCTCCCATCCGAGGGCGCGGCGGGGCCCAGCGCTGCCCGGGGCGCCCCCCGAGCCGGCCCAGCGCCTGTCCCCTCGAGGCGGGCGCAGGGGACCCGAGCCCCGGCCTGGCCCCTCTGCCGGGCGCGGCGGGGGCGAGGCGGGAGCGCGGCGGGCGGCGCCCCGGGCTGGGTGGAGTGGGGGGGCGGCGGGCGGGCCGTCTCGGGGCCTCTCCGGATGGCGCGTGGGGACAGGGTGGCGGATGCCCGTGCTCCGGGCGGCGCTGCCCGCTGTGGAGCCGTCTTCGCCTTTTGTTTCAGCGTATCAGAAAATGGGGCGAAAGAGGAGCTTGGTGTGCGTGTGCGTGTGTGTAAATCAGGAGGCGTTTGGCTTGAAGCCATTTTTTTCTTACTTGTGGAGCCAGAGAATCCCTTAAACACGGTTTCCCCGGGGAGACCGGGCTGTGCTCCTCCTCTTCCTCCCCGGCGTCTGGATGGAGTGGGTTTCCCTCCAGCCCGTGCCCACCTTGTCGTCCTCCAGGCCGCCTGCCTCCCTCCCTCCGTCCCCTTCCTGCCGCCCACCTCCGTGACGCCCGGGGCGAGCGGGGCGCCTGCACAGCGGCCCGGTCACCTGTCGTGGCAGCTGCCTGGAAATGCTGGCGCTCCTGCTGCCTGGTCTGGCAAATCACGGGGATTCCGCTCAGAGCAGCAACCCTTCCTCTTTTCCCTGCGCTACCCAACAAAGTGCACGGTGCTGGGTCTGAAGTTGGACCCGCTTGGGCAATTAGCAGCAAGAGGTGTCTACTTTCTCCTGTCCCAGCACTGCAGGGGTGGAAAGGTGAGGGCCACCTAGCTTTGTGGGAGGAAGTGAGGGTGACCCAGTCCTACTTTGGGTGGATGCGACTTACCTGCTAAATTGCCACGGTGAGCAGGAAGTCTCCTAACATCTTCTTGGGAACAATTAACTCCCCTCCCTGGGAGCTGTTTCCTGGATTTCTCTATTTGGGGACTCCGCCTCTTGGTATTTTGCAGTAGTTCAGCAGGTTTACTTAAGGATACCCAGCAGACAGGGTTTTTTAAAAGCACAGGGAAAGTCATTTATTTCTAAGGTTTTGAAGAATGTAAATACCCCTCTTTGCGGGGAGGAGAGGGTTCCGTTTCTTCACGCCTCTTTCTCTGTGTCTCGGGTTTCCATTTCTTAGTAGTCAGAGTTTGTTTCTTGCAGGCAAGGCCACTGGGAATGGTGCTGTGGCCCTGGAGAGTGCTCACCACCAGGCCCCACAGCACAGACTGCTGGGGTTGAGGCGGTGACGGATGTGAAGTGACAGGGCACCTTGCACAGAGCCACACTGCAATCCGAAGAGCCACCACCTAGCCTCCTGCCTTGCGGTCCTCCTGCCTGGCTGTCTGGCAGGGCACTTTGCAAGCTGATGTCAACATTGTGCAGTGAGAGCCACATTCAGACTCATGGGATCTCAGGCATCCGCACTTCATTTCTCCATAGTTTACTGTCATGGAAACGAGTATGTAAGTGAATCAGTATGTAAGTGAATCGTAGTAGCCACACCTAGTGTTTAGTTCTTCAGTTTAAAGACTAGCGCTGAATTTGTATGAAAGAGTTGTTAGAGCATGTGAATTTCCTTTGAGAATTTTAAGTGCTCTGTTACAGGGTTGTGCAAGCAGCAGTTTTCCTGTGATGGGAGGGGGTGTTGTTGACCTCCAGAGTTAGAAGTATGTAACTTACTGAGTTAGAGGAATCATATAGGGCACAGATTTTAGCACAATGGAGCTTTCAGACATGGGAGCAGAATGAAAGCCAGGATTGCTTTCTGTGCCTAACACATAATATTATGGTGTGTTTGCTACTCTATATTTTAAAACAGTGACTTCTTCATTTAGAAAAGACGTGTGCACCGTATTGAACGTTCTAGTTTTCATATGGAAGTATAAGAGTGGCAGTTTGGTTATTCACACTTTTTTCCCACCAAAACTCTTAGGTAGCAAAAAATTGTTTTAGCCCATAAAATGATACTCGGTACATGAAACCTGTTTAACGTTGAACCATCCAACATTGGCACTGAGATCCCAAGTACGGAAAGACTCCTGGAGACGGCAGGCTTCCTCTAGACCGGTTTCAGTCCTTTAGTAGATGGCGTGTGGGACAGAGGATGACACCAGGTTTTCTTTTTGGTTTTAATGCAGATGCACTGAGTATTGGAGCTCAGGAATGTTTACTGAGTGCCTGTCTTGTGTGTGGCTAAGGCAGGACATTGTCCTTTATCTGTGCCACTGTTGTACAATGTCCACTATAGTGTTTCCTGTCCTCTTCTGTGGATGAAGAAAGACTGAACACGGATTGAATGGCCCAACTATGCACGTGATTCATCAAATGCATTGAAGATTGGGCACAACTTTTATTAAAATGCTTTGATTTAGTTATTGCATAGGTTTCTATTTAGGATTCTGTGAAGTAGTTTCAATATTACCAGAAGCTTTGCTGAAGTTATATATTTGCCCTTAGTGAGACTGCAGGGACTGTGCAATTAAAATGTCAAGTTTCTTTTAATTTGGCTAGGGTAATGTTAATTTAGTTAATAAATTTTAACATACTAAACTGTTTTGTGGTAAGATATATACATAACATAAAACTTACCATCTTAGCCACTTTTAAGTGTACGGCTCGGTGGCATTAAGTACATTCACAGAGCTGTCCAGCAGTCACCACCACCCACCTCCAGAAGTTTTGAAGCTTCCTAAACTGAAACTTTGTAGGAGTACCCCTTAAACTGTGGCCTCCCCTCCGCTCCTGTCCTGGCCCTTGGCAACCACTGTCCTACTTCTCTCTCTGAGTTCGACTCTTTAGACGCCTCATAGAAGTGGGATCTACAGTGTTTGTCCTTTTGTGACCGGCTTAGTTCATTAAGTTTGGTGTCTTAAGGATCTTGTCATGTTGTCATGTTTCAGAAGTTTCTTCTAAGGCTGAATGATAAACCATTGTATTGTGCATACTGTATTTTGTTTATAAGCATTTTACATTTTAACATATTAAATGTTAACAACCATGGTAACCTCATGGTGATAGGAACTCTCACTGCAAATTACAGATATCTTTGTTAAATTAAAACAGGAAAACACATTAGTTATTAGTTAGTGCACAGTTCCTTTTTAAAATGTAGGACCCATTGGGGATAAAACTAATTGTATGTTATGTCCTTATTGGGTCCCATCATTTCCCTTCCATGTGGATAGTGACATAAGGTACATCTTTCTGAAATTTGTGGCTCATGCCGACGATGTTTTTTGTTTCCCAGCTGATGTTATAATGGCGATATGTCTGCTGTGTGGAAGAGTATATGGGACTTAACCCCGAGGTAGTATAGATTGTATAGGAAGGGTGGGAGTCATGTCTGGTTATTTCCCTGTATTGACTACTTCCCCAAATCGTAAGTCGGCTCCCTAACATCCTCCTGTGGTGATGGATGGAGTTTTTTTTCTGTGTGTGTGTGTCTTTAAGAACTCCTCTACCAGCGTATGTGATGTCTCAGTCCTTTCAGTTACTGTCCTTTGATGCTCAGACTGCTGTATCTTTGGGCAGATAGCTTAGTCAGGTTGGCTTCAAGTCCTCTAGTAACCTGTGGTAGCTTCCTTGCTTTCTTTCTGGTATGATGTGTTTCAGACATCTCGTACCTTTCCTGTTCAGATTCAGAGTCAGAACAGACCAATTTATAAGAGGAAAAAAGAAATAAATGACCAATAAACATTAAAATAGTTAATTTCATTAGTAATTAAAAGCAAAAATAAGGTACCATTTGTTACAGATTTAATGTGTCCTCTCCAAATTCATATATTGAAGCTTAATCCCTTTGGGAGGTAGTTAGGGTCAGGTCATGAGGGTGGACCCCTCATGATGGGGTTAGGGGCCTTATAAGAAAAGACACCAGGGAGCTTTTGCCCCCTATCCCCTGCTTTCCCTCTCCACAGGTCATATGCAAAGAAGAGGTTGTGTGAAGACAGACTTAAATGGCAGCTGCCTTTAAGCTAAAAGGAGAGGCCTCAGAATGAAACCTACATGCTGGCATCTTAATCTTGAGCTTCTCAGCCTCCAGAATTGTGAGAAATGAATTTCTGTTGTTGAAGCCATTCCAGTCTATGGTATTTGTTATGGCAGTCCAAGGCAAAGAACAAATATTTTCAAATATTTTTCAAATATTATATTGGTAATATAATTTAGACTCAATTTAGACCTTACTATTGTGAAACAATTTGATAAAGCTTAACATAAAGTATTATATTGTTGTGATTACTTCTGCTAATCCTTCTCTCAGTAACCTTAATATTTTGGCACTTCCCAGTTTGCAATGTGAATAAGGATGGTAGTAATTCCCAGGGCTGGTGAAGATGGAGGGAAATGTGTACTTTCAGTCTCAGTAGAGGTATAAATTAATGCATCATTTTAAATAGCTGCTGTTATGTATCAGAATGTAAAATTTGCATAGTCTTTTAACTCAGCAAGTCTTCATCTAGGAGTTTATCCTACAGAAATAATAGGGAAAGTTAGCGAAAAGATATGTATATGGTGAAGAACTATTTACAGTAGTATGTACAGTTATATAGTAAATAACCTTAAGTAAGGAACTGAGTAAAGAGGTTATGGTACTTCCATTGCATGCAGCCATTGAAAGTAATGATACAGATCTACATTAACCAGTCTGGAAGGATACCCATGATACATTACTGAATGACAAAGGGAGGTTACAGAATTGTAGGCATAGGGCACAGCACTTACATACAACATAGACAAAGCAAATGCTGAGCAGATAGGCTTTGGTGGCCAAGAGTCGGGGCCGCAAGGCTCGAGGCTTCAGGAATCATCTAATGGAGAGTCTCTTCAGTTGTCACGGTCTCATTCTCGTGTCAAAAGATGCGGTTTTCTTGCCTGATTTGAGAAGTAATGCTAATGAGGGGTTTTGAGTCCCTTGAGGGCCTCTAGCTTAATTGGGTATTGTGAGTGGCAAGGAAAGTGTGTGGGACCCTAGAAGTGTGTGATTGGCCTAGTCTGGGTAATTTGCCCACCTTTTGTTGTGGGTGTGCACGTGTGTGTGTGTAGAACTGCTCTCAGGTGACGGTCCCACAAAGACCATGTGGGGTGGAGGAAGAGTCGCAGAGAGAGCTGCAGGTGCTGTCAGCTGAGAAAGAAGGCAAGGGTGTTAGGTGGTCAGTGACGTGGGCTGTGGAAGAATTCACAAGGCTAAGAAAGTGTGGAGGATAGAGATTTTATTCCCTCTCCAAGAAAGGAGAGGGGCATGGTGTGGAGAGAAACATGAGCCTCGAGGGGTGGGGGCTTTGAGCTCTCATTGGGTTATACTTGGATTAAAAAGAGTGGGGTGGGGGGTTGCTGTTGGGTGGCCCCTGGGCTGTTGGAGTGTTCTGACCTGAGGCTGCAGTTTGTTCCGATGTTATCTTCTGCCTGTGGCTGTAGGGAGTGGTTGGTTCTGTTCTTGCTTCCAGTAGTTTCTAGTCCTGGTGACAAACTCAGAAGAGTAAAATGTCAGTCATGTTTAACAAGGTCACAGGCCTGCTGGGCAAATGGTGCCAGGATAGCAAGTGGGGCTGGCTTTGTCCTTGCATTCCCCCTCTGGTTTTAAGATGAATTTGTTCTTAGTGACCTGGTCTGGTTCTGGTTTTGGGGAGTAGGGACGAGGTTCTCTTTTCCTGTAACTACTTCCTGCAGACTGTGGACGTAGAGTTGTCCTGCCTGTGAATCCAGGTATGGATCATTAAGGAGAGGGTGGAACTGAACAGCCCAAATGGCAAGAGCTGTAGACAGGAGTCGTTTGCAAAATGAGTCTCCTAGAACTTGGACACTTGTTGGATGAAAGACCTAAGACATCTTAGGAGACATGGCCAGGTTAGCAACAGTAAAGAGAAGAGCTGCAGTAGGACCTGGGAAAGGCGTCAGCCCAGACACTCAGAGCCACATGCTGGTTTTAAAATCCCACCAGTTAAATCCTCCTGTGGTCCCTTCTTTGTAGAATGTGTTGGCTTCGTCAGTGATATTTTTTAGATTATTTTGTATTTTTCCAGATGTGTCATTAAGCACAGCACAGGTCCCCCCACCCCACCCCCGGTTAGCTGTTGGTAAGTCTAGGGCTTGCCTGTTCTGTAGGATTACTCCTGCTAGGGAAGTGATTTGTTCTTGTAGGATGTTAATTTGGTTGGCTATGTCAACTATCTGTTGAGTTACTTCTAAGGATAGTCTCTGGGCCATGAAAATGGAGTTTAAAAGGCCTCTGACGCCAGTTCCTACTCCGACTAGAATGCTAGTTATAGCTAAGGCCCCCCTTTTGACTCTTGTGGGTTGGGGGTGTGGCGGGGAGGTACGCTGTCGATGACAAGGCTGAGTTTGGGAATAACACCAACCAGCACGGGCACTTGTCTAGTCAGTAGGCGAGCAGAGATAAGGTTGCCCCACACAGGAAGTAGATGCAGTTTTTGAGTTTAGGTAAATGTCAGTCACGATATTGAAGTAGGGCCTGGACAGTTTTTTAGTGGATGCCTCAATGCTCTCTCCTCTAACAGGTGGCAGCGAGGGCCATTCCTGCCAGTGGAAGTAGGCCTGCAGTGTGAGCTGCGGTAGAAGAGGAACTGAAGGCCCAGTTGAAGGAAGGAATAGTGGAGTCTCAGCCAACATCATAATTTTGGGAGTGGGTTTCAAGGTCCTGTACCAGTCAGTGGGAGCCGTCTGGTTCCCTGATGGGGGGAATAGGAGTGTTGTGAGGATAGTTGGTGGGTCTTCGTAAGCCTGATTTGAGAAGTAATGCTAATGAGGGGTTTTGAGTCCCTTGAGGGCCTCTAGCTTAATTGGGTATTGTGAGTGGCAAGGAAAGTGTGTGGGACCCTTCATGCGGATAGTGATGGGCTGTATGTGATGTGACCTCCCAGGAGTGTCCGTGTTCCAGACACTCCTATTTATAACCTCAGAAGGAATGGAGTTTGGGAGGGAGGCTGGGGTTAAGGAAGTTCTCCACAGTCCTGGGAAAGAAGCCTGAGGGTGTAGAAGGATCTGAGTACCTAGCTTAGTCATTAAATCTCTTCTGAGGGGAGGGGTGGGGCAACTAGGGATTGCTAAGAATGTGTGAGCAAAGACCAGATCTCTCAGAGCTCTGAGGCTGAGGGTTTGTAGGGTGGCCTGAGGCCTTCCCTCCACCCCTGTTTTGGAGATAGGAGAAGGAGACAAAGGGCCTTAAAACTCAGGGAGAGCAGAGTTAGTAGCTCTGGTATCAACTAAGAAATCGATAAGCTTTCCTGCAACTGAGAGAGTTACCCAGGCTCGGCCATTTCGATGGTGCAGAGTGGAGCCCACCTGGGGTGGTCAGGCCGTGTCTGGAGGAGAACAAGGAGGGCCAAGGCTATAGAGGCCCTCTGTGAGTGCCTGCTGGTTCCAGAAGGGGAGTTCCATCTCCTTCCTTGAGGAGAGGGCAGTCCTTCTTCCAGGGCCCCAACTTTTTGCAAAATGAGCATGTCCTGGTGGTTGCCGCTTTTTCTTTGGGAACTCTTTGCTCCAGTAACCCTTTTGTTCTCAGTTGAAGCAGGTTCTGGGCTGCAGCGCTGCTGATGGCTATCATTGCTGCAGCCTCAGGGGTCCCTCCCTGTAGAACCCCCTCAATTGCTGAGGCTACCATTTGGAAAACCTTTGTTTTTGCTCCTGGGATCGTTGTCGCTCCCGCTCCCTTTTCTTCTCTCACCTGTCCTCATCATGATTGTTAAAGACTTTGAAAGCCAGATCAACTTGTTCTGTTGTGGGGTCTCAGGGCCCTCTTCTAGCTTTGGAGTTGGCGCCGAGTGTCCGGGGCTGACTGGGAGGTGCAGTGCATTTGCTAGGATAGTCTTGCCTTCCCTAGAATCAAAGTCTAGGCTAGTGCAGAGGCGAAAAGCCTCTGAGAACCTAGCGAGGAAAAGAGCAGGGTTCTCACCTGGCCCTGGAGTGACTCCCTTAACTTTGCTCTATTAACAGGCTTAGTAGTAGCCGCTTCATTCCCTCAATGAGACAGGAGAGCATGTGCTCCCGTTTACTGTGTGTGGGGATTTAGTTTGGTAGTCCAACTGGGGTCCTGGTCAGGGACGGCTGTGGCTGTCACAATTAGGCCGTCTCTGATTTAGGTTGTTTCCACACTCCCGTGCCTTGGCCCAGATATAGCCTCTCTCTCCCAAATTGGTACATGTAGAAAAGGTAATATGAATGTCTCTCCAGGAGAGGTCACAGGAGTGAGTGAGAAATTCAAACTCCTTTGTAAACTTTGCAGGGTTTGCCAAAAAACTGCCAACTCTGACATTGGAAAGGGAACCTGGACCTGAGTACTGCCCTCCGGTCCAGCTGGGAGAGGGAGCTGGGTCGCAGGCTTAGGAGGTCCCTGAAAGAGACAGCCTGAACAGGTGTGGCTGGGAGAAACCCAGTCTTATGGGGGCATGGAGAGAGGTCTGAGGAGAAGCAGGGAGAGGCGACAGGAACGGTGCTGAAGAGCCATGGAGGAGAGAAGTGGAGAGGGGGCGATGGTAGGAGTCTTGGGAAGATGAGGAGGAAGGGAAGCAGGTGTAAGTAAGAACATGGGACTCGAAGTGTGGGGATCAGGATGGCAAGAGTTTGAAAAAGGCCTGGATGTAAGGAACGTCATATTATTTCTCGGGGCAACGACAGTATGGGTCAAGTTGGAGGAAGTATTATAGTTAAGTGATCCATTCACGGGCCAGACTTCCTGGTCACTCAGTTTGTGTTGAGGCCAGGCTGTGTTGCAATAGAAAATCACGCACTTGGGCTTGAGGTTGGTAAGTTCCAGAGCCTTCACGTTCTTAAGTAGACAGCCCAGTGGGGACTCCTTGGGCAGGGTCGTGGTGAGAACTACAAGAAAGAAAAGGGAAGGATATCTCAGGGATGAGCACAACCAAGAGTGGGGGGTGGGGAAGGTTTGAGGAGGGCGTCCCCAACTCACATGACCTAGAGGTCTACAGCCAGAGTTGAGTGTCTTTGAGCCTGGGGGCAGACTGAACACAAGGTTCTGCCTTGGAGCCAGGTGGGCCCAGAGGGCAGACCGAACCAGCAGGGAGACGGCTGGAGGTGTCCTTCCCAGCTGAAACCCTGCAAAAGTGATAGACCCAGTACCTGAGAGGCCCAATACTGGGGTTTATGACAATCAGACGAGGGGGTGAGCTATCACTCTTGATAGGATATTTTCGTCCTGAGATTCAGAGAGACTTATCTGATCGCTGGCTGAGAAGATGGGTGAGGAGGAGGGCTGTCCAGAGTCCGGAGAGATGGAGAATAGAGAAGGATCAAGTCCTCTCTCTCAACCTCACAGAGAGAGGGTGAGGGGGTTAGCCTGGGTCGAGCTTTCATTGCCCACTGCTCATCTAGTCACCAGTCTCAAGAGGTTGGAGGAGAGGGAGTAGAGAATGTCCTCGTATGGGTCACCAACATGTTAGGTGGTCAGTGACGTGGGCTGTGGAAGAATTCACAAGGCTAAGAAAGTGTGGAGGATAGAGATTTTATTCCCTCTCCAAGAAAGGAGAGGGGCATGGTGTGGAGAGAAACATGAGCCTTGAGGGGTGGGGGCTTTGAGCTCTCATTGGGTTATACTTGGATTAAAAAGAGTGGGGTGGGGGTTGCTGTTGGGTGGCCCCTGGGCTGTTGGAGTGTTCTGACCTGAGGCTGCAGTTTGTTCCGATGTTATCTTCTGCCTGTGGCCGTAGGGAGTGGTTGGTTCTGTTCTTGCTTCCAGTAATTTCTAGTCCTGGTGACAAACTCAGAAGAGTAAAATGTCAGTCATGTTTAACAAGGTCAGAGGCCTGTTAGGCAAATGGTGCCAGGATAGCAAGTGGGGCTGGCTTTGTCCTTTCAAAGGAAGTGAGTGCCCATTACATACTCCAGTACATATTCAGACGAGATCATTCTGAATACCATCTCAGGGTGGCATGGCCCTAGCCCCCACTACATATTCACTTAAAATTAAGTAAATTCTTTGCTCAGAAATGTTGAATTAATTGCCACATCTCCATAAATTACTGTAAACTCTGATAAATTTTGTACATTCTTTTCCTTTTAACATTGCTTTTAGGACCTATACCAGTGGGTCCATTATTTGGTTTCTTGCTTTTTTAGAAAATGATGGGTCAAAATTAAAATTTTATAGTATTCATGGATTTTTAAACTTTTGATGTTTTTTCTTTTAAATATGGTTAATTCAGAATCAAATATATTTCTCTGATATCAGTAAATAGAAATATAAGTCTTTGTACTTCTGTGGTGTCAAGGATACCCACCCTTCAGAGAAAGAGTATTTTAAGAATAGAATTGAAAAGTAAGAGTTCATGGAAAGCCTCCACTAGTAGTGGTGTGGTAGGTTGTACAGTGTGGAAAATTATTCTGTAGGTGTGCAGAGGTGCTGCACAGATAATACAGACTTACTGGAATATCTTTCTCACTGTTACTACTTTAATCAAAAGCACAATTAGAGTCAAATGGATGTGAAAGAGCTTTGAGAAAGATAACACTATAATTTAAGATACTAGTTTCTCACTTTTTAAAATTTAAAGACTCAATTTAGACCTTGATGGAAGTGAAAGAATTTAGAAATGTGTAATATGAGGTATTATGTTGTTACAGTTATTTCTGCTGGTCCTTCTTTTGGTAGTCTTAGTTCTTAGATACTGTGTCTCAGCATGAAGTTGGTTGTGTTAGAGCTGTTCATGTCTGGATAGGGCCGAAGAGTTGGGCTTTTTGGTTAGTAATTTTCAGGACAGAAGTCTCAGCCTTTGCTTTTAAGTCTCAGCTGTTGACCCAGCTCGTGACTGGTTGGCACTTTTGTATCTGCTTTCAGAAATTGTTGCTCATTGTTTTCAAGTTCCACTTAAACGTTACAGACAGACTTTACTAGGTTCATAATTTTCTCCTACTGAATGTTTCTTTCACCAGTTTCTTGTGAAACAAAAGGAGATTAGTTTAACTGCGAGGCAGTGACTTCTGATTTGTGTGTGTGATTCTCAATCTCCGGCGAGGAGAGTTGAGAGCAGTGTGTAGAGACCCTTTCAGTTCCCTGTTTCTGTCCCCTGCACACGCCCTCCTTCACCATTGGCTGTTAAAACACAAGACATTGCTCATTGGTCTCTCTGATAAATAGTCGTTTCACAGGTCCCTGATGAGCTGTCCGCTGGACTGTTAGTACGGGGACAATTTTAGTATTAGTATAAAGTTGATCGGCAGTGACGTGACCGCGTGCTGAGACCCATATAGGACTGTCTTTGAACATGATGCGTTCTTCAGTTTCACACAACCGTCTTAGCTGCAAAACCAGATGAACACATTCGGCTCCTTGGTTAGAATATCAAACATGCGCCATAAGAAGTGAGCTTACACTGTGTATGAAGACCCTGGTCAGCCAGAGCTGACCTTCTAGGTAGGCAGAGCTGTGTTTCAAATTGTTAAATAATCAGAAGGTTTAACTGTGCGTTGACCTTTGTCGGAGTAGAGAAGAATACCTCCAAAAAGTTGTACTTGGATTTAAACGATCTGAGCGAAAGGAGTGTGAATAGCATGGGTCATGAGGACAGCAGGTGGGTGAGGGTGGTCACCACTCGGGTCATGTTTTCCACTGCTCACCAGTAAGTAGTTCAGACTTTCTGCATTTTTGTTCTTGTCATCTTTTCTCATGAAATGAGAAGCTCAGTTTTGTGTTTCCTGTGTAAAAAGTTAACTTTTCTGAATTAATTTTGATATCTGAATAATGAAATTATTTCTGCAATATTTAAAATGCTTGGAATGAAACAACTCTTAGCAAAAGGCAGAAAGCTCAGTTTTCTCACATTACTTCAGTAGTCGTAATTTTTAATACTGTGGCAGGAGTGAGAATGCAAGTGGCGCACGAACTGTCATCTCCGTACCCAGCTTTGATTCCGAGGGACTTGGGAGTAAATTCGGCAGTGTCGGGGCGGGGCGCCGCCCAGATCTGCCCATCAGAGTCCACTAGAGCGTCAGCTCCCAGCCTCCTTCCTGGCTTTACGCGCCGTTTGTGTTCGGTCTTCGGCCTCCCTCCCCCTCACCATTTTAACGGCTTCAGCAGCCGGGACCCTGTTGTCAGTGCAGAGCAAGGTGCTGATATGTGAAGTCCACAAAAAATTGCCATAATTCAATTTGACATAATCACGTCAACCTTTAATTTTAACTAATCACAACCAAACCTTTTTTGGACCATTGACAAACAGCATGATTACATTACTGTATGGTATAGATTTATTTATGTTTTTGATCAGTTAAACTTCATGTTTTGAAAAAATTTGTGGTGCAGTATAGTGAATTGGATTTGTAGTTTATGTGTATTTATGTGTAAGACATGTGATAGAGAAACATTAAGTACCATTTTAAGTCCTTCCTAGGCTGAATGCTTCTCTTTACAGAGCTACGTAGTAGAAGAAACAGTGTTTTATAAGGTGCTTTGAAATCAGCCTTCTATGAATTTATTATACATTGTAAGTCAGTAGAGAAGACTCAAGGTTGACTGACGGTTCAGAAATGATGTATCATGTTTAATTCGGAGAGCCATGGGATATCAGGGTCTTCCCTGTCTTAGCTTTCTGTGTTTTGCAAATAACTGTGTTCTCCTTGGCTGACTAGTGGTCACAGACATGGAATCTCCTTGGCTGTCGCTTGCCTGTGTTCAGATGGTGAAGTTCTTTCTCTTTCACATGACACAGAAAGATGTGCACGTGCTTGGCTTTGGGGAATTGATCTGTTGCTGGTGTGTACACAACAGCCATAACTTTTTTTGTGGGAAATAGGGTGAGCATTGTTACGTGAAAGGTACCAGTAATCCCTGGTGGTCAGTTTAAGCCAGTTACTTCAACCTTTTAATTTCAGTCAGTTATTACCAAAGCTTTTACTAGGTTGTTAATGACTAGCAAAATTGGTTTGAGTTGACCTTCTTTTGGTTCTTTTAAGAGGTAAAGTAGACCCAAGTTGTCTGGAGAAGGAGGCGTTCTGGGGAGCCTGCACTCATTCACAAATTTAATAATGAATGAGTTTCTAAAAGTTAAGATTTGATTTCATTCCTTTCTCTTCATTTTGTGTTTATCTGGTCTTAAGTACTGTCTGTTACCATGTAATGTTACTGTGAAAACTGAACTATATTGTAGCATAGGAAACTCCAGGCAAGTAAGGCAATAGAAATCTGCCTAATTTTCTGGAAGAAGATACTAAATAAACTGGGATGCAGACTTTCAATTACTGAAGTTTTAGTCTCATGGTTTTAATCATGGCCACACTATTCTCTGTGAAAAATAATGGTTTCTTGACCTCTATATTGTTTTATGTGTGGCTTTTCAGTGTCAGATGAGATGTTCAATTTTCTGCATAATTTTTAACATGGTAATATTACTAATATTAACTTTTTTTTAATCCTCACCTGAGAACATGCTTATTGATTTTAGAAAGAGGGGAAAGGAGAGGCAGGGGGTAAAGAAACATGGACGTGAAAGAGAAACTTTGATTGTTTGCCTTTCGCATGCATCCCCACAAGGACTGAACCTGCAACCTGGGCATATGCCCTGACCAGGAATCTAACCTGTGATGTTTTGGTTTACAGTAGGATGCTCCAACCAAGTGAGCCCCACCAATATTAATTCTTAATATGATTCTAACTGTCTTCATATAAACTCTCAGTATATGGGGACATCTTGAACGAAGTATATTCTCTCTTAAAATTCTCTGGTCCCCTTCTAAATTTAAAAACACAAAAATAACAAAAACCAAAACATTACTAAGGTAGGTTGGTTCTAATATAAACTACTAACTTAGATATAACTGTATTTTATTTAAAAGATGCTTTTTCTTTGAATAGGTGAGTCTCTCTAGAAAGCCAAGTAAAAGAGGCTTCAGGTGGGAGGTGACTCCCCACCTGGGGTGAATGCTTTTCTGCTTTTTTTCTGTTCATCTGATCGACTGGTGCAGACATTTGAGTCTAGTTTGACATGCAAGGTCTTTGCACACCTTAGTCTTTTCTTAGGACTCCCACTTCTGGTTGTGGTTTGACTTTATTTTCACTGTTGTGGGCACTGGGTAGGTAAGCTTGACATACTGACCTCATAAAGAGGAGAAGAGTTTGGATTCTAGAGAGTAGACTGTAGTTAAACAGTGGTCAGACAAACAGAAATGAGTTGACTCTGGGGAGAGCTTCGTTGAAGATCTGCTTCCTCTAGCAGAGCTCCCAGGCTAGGGACCGTCAGTGGAAAGGGGATGCCGTGTTCAGTGAGACTCTGATTCGAGTTTGGACATGTCATAGATTTGAAATGTGTGGAAGCAGTTGTAGCACACACAGCACCTAGGCATGTAGCCTCCACCCCTTAGTAAAGTTTTACTATGTTATGGACATGAGCTCTTTTTCTTGTGGGTATATTATGAATATTTTCCTAGTTTGTTGGTTGCCTTTCAACTCTAACTCTGCTTATGACATATATTGATAAATAAAAGTGTAAGTTATCTATGTAGTCAAATCTGTCAGTCTTCTTTTTTCATAGTTTCTACTTCTATGATTTGCGTAGAAAGTCTTCCTGTAGATATTTTTTTCCCTTTCATTCCCTTTCTTCCCTTCCTTCTCCTCTCCCCCACTCCCTCCTTGTTCCTGCTGCCCCCACCTCTTCCCTCCCTTCCCCACTCCTCCTCTCCTCTTTTAAGCAGATAGGTTTTTTAAACTTTTTAAAATGAACTTTTTATTTTGGATTAATTTTTGATTTACAGAAAAAGTCAAAGATAGTACAGAGAGTTCCCGTATGTCCTTCATCCAGTTTCCTCTAAAGGTAGCATCCTATGTAACTATAGACATTAGTTAGTCAAAACATAAGAAATTGACGATGGTGTCCTGACCAGTGTGACTCAGTTGGTTGGTCGTCATCCTGCAAATTGAAAGGTCGCGGTTTGATGCCCGGTCAGGGCACATGCCTGGGTTGCGGGCCAGTCCCCAGTTGGGGCATGTGCGAGAGGCAGCCGATGGATGTTTCTCTCTCATATTGATGTTTCTCTCCATTTCTTTCTCCCTCCCTTCCCCTCTCTCTAAAAATAAATAAAATCTTTCAAAAAATAAAGAAATTAACATTGGTGCATTGTTCTTAACTAAACTCTAGACTTCATTAAGATTTCACTAGTTTTTCCACTGATCTCCTTTTTCCAGGGTGCCAAACTGCATTAAATGGGGTGGATTTAAAGAGACCAAACCACTAGTATCAACATGGTCCGTAGAGTGGCTGTGCTTAAAACACTGCATTTGTGTAGGGCGTGACAGTCTCTTGTATGTAATTGATACTGAAATGATTCTCTATCATGGGTCTTATCAGACACATCTGCCCCTAGGATCTGTCTCGTGCGGGGGTACGGTTCTGTGTGTGTGGGACCCCACGGAACTTGTCCAGATTGTCAGTTGCTGCTTCCCTTTCCCACGCAGTGTGACTCCTTGAGATGCCTTTGCTCTTGCACTGTTACCACACTCTTCTTTTGCCTGGACCAGAGTGGGGTGTCAGGACATGTTGTTGACTTTAAGTCTTGAAGAGAAAGGCTTCTTCACTGTGAGGAAACTCACATCCAAGTAAACCAGAGTGTGACTGCTTTCACCCTCCAGAGCCAGTCTTCTCACTTCATTGCCTAGATGACGTGTGTTGTATCTAATGAGAAAAACATGTGGTCGGCGTGGATAAATGCATGTCTTACTGTTTAGATAGGTTTGAAACTCTGCGGCTTGTTCGCCCATCTCTACCCTTGCCTTAGGTGGAGACAGGTCAACAGAATTAAGAGGTTGGGAGGCCAGGCAGGAAGTTAGGTAGAACGGAAGCTGTGTTGGTAGCTACATGCCTACACTGCCGGATGAAAAATGGCAAAAGCAGGAAGGCCTTAGATGCCTCTGCACTAACTTTCTGCAGGCTTCACAACTCACACTCCTCTATGTGAGTTGGGCTAGGCTTTCTCCTGGGTAACTGATAGCGTCTACTCTCTCCTTTCTTAACCTTTTCTGCCTCGGATGCTCCCCACCCACTCCGCAAGTAGAAAGCAGCGAGAGTAGGGACGCTGTGCGTGCCTGAGGAGGAGAGGTCGCTTAGTGCAGGAGCAGAGGAGAGGACTCTGGCTTTGCTTTTTTACAGACCTATGAGGCAGTTTCTGCAGATTTGCCCTGGTCCACACCAGCTGTTGGAGGGAATTGGTAGAGCACATTGGAGAGCCTGCAACCAACTCACGAGTAAGTCAAAGCAGAATTTTTACAGTAGATGCGTCTATAGGTAGGAGTCGGTCTTTTTCCCCCGAGTTTTTCTTGGTGGCATGTAACTTTTTTCATTGCAAGTAATGTTCCTTTCAAATGTAGAACACTTAGCTTACCAAGCCTTTTTCTACACGTGCCATTTATGTCAAGCACACAGTTTCTTATTTTATGAAGAAACCAAGGCCAAGGTGTTTCCCACGAAGAAGTACTGGGTATAAAGGTAGAATTTCATCTAGTCAGAGGGATCAGAGACGGCTTCGCTGAGAAAAAGTGGAAGCCTGGTGAGGGAGGTCCCTTTTCGTGCTGCGCCTCCTAGTCCCATGTTTAAGGGTTTTGTTCTTTAGTGCAAGAGTAGAGCCATTGAAGGTTTCAGTACTGGGGTATGGCAGGAGGACAGTGAGCTATAGTTAAGCTGCCCCTGCTGAAAGAAAACCTTGGCTTAGCATTCCAGAATCAAGTTTAATTTGCTGAGCAGGCAAGGAGCCGTCAGTAGTTGAGGCCCTGGTGGGTAGCAGGTGCACCCAGAAAGCACAGAGGAGCTTCTCTGCTTGGAATCTGATGCAGTCAACAATATAGATTCTTTTCTTCTTGCCAGTATGTGTGTATATATACACACCTTTGATGTTTTCTAACTTTGGTGAATTTGTGAACATTCTCTTAATGTTTCATTATTTAGGTTAAAAAAATTGTAGCAAGAAATCTGTGTTAGGTTTATAAAAACAGGATGGATGGCTTCATTGTAAATAAAATTTTAAGGATGTAGTAATGTGTCTGAAATTGAACTTTTAGCATCTCCAAAGGATTTTCTCCAGGTTTGATTTAGTAAGATGTGCTCTGATTCCGATACATATGGATATATTAGAGAACTGGATTGCATCCCAGTGCCGTCCAGCGGGGAGCCTGCTTGAGCCGTAGATGGAGCTGCAGTGGAAGCGCGGTGCTCCTGTAATTGTATCAGGATGCGATGTGGTCCCTCTCTATGTTTATTAATTAGTGGGGTTGTAATGAGACTTTCCCCTCATGCTTTCAAGGATGCTGATCAGTGGGCATCTGGGCAGGATTTTAGTTGTGTTTGGGAGCCTTCTGTGTACAGGTGGGAGGGATCTGTGTTTCAGGTGGCGGCAGGTGAGCCTCCCGCCAAGTTAGCATGATGGGAACAGGACTCTTCTGGGTTGCCATCTGCTTATGGCTGATAGGAAACCAGCAGTGACTTTGGAGGAGTTTATGTTGAAATACTTAGGAATTAGTAGTGTTAAGACCATGCTGATCAGGTACTGGGAGGCAGGGGGCAGTCGACTGTGTGGAGTGTTTTCATTATTACTAATTTCAAGAGACAGTTGCTTGGGTTCAGTAGTCCTCACCCCACCCCCCAGAACCACAGCTCTTTTCTGCCCACCCAAGTCAGCCCCAGTTCTGCACTACGTTGCCCATGGCAAGGGAGCACCTTGTTATGACTGTCAGATGTAGCGTCGTGCACAGTGCTTGCCACCGAGGAGACCCAGTCTGTTATCTGTAACTCTTAATGTTCATGTTTCTTTTTGTTTGTTTTTTAAAATTGTAAAATACACAAAAAATTACCATTTTACTCACAAAGTGTAAAGTTCAGTGCATTGAGTGCCTTTATATTGTTGTGCGACCATCATGGTGGTGTTCAGCCAAGTACTTCTACATACAGCTAGGTGTCCCTTGGTGTCCCTCAGGGGACTGGCTCCAGGGACTCCACAGATACCAAAACCCACAGGTGCCCAAGTTCTTTATAGAAAATGGTGTGGTGTTTGCATGTAAATCATGTTTGTATACAGGCTGCAGCAGGGTGTGCCTACAGTCACTCATTTGTGACTGATTGTAGAACTGCTTGTGTGCAGATTCAAGTTTTGTTTTTTGTTTTCTTATTTTTATTTTTTTAATCCTCACCAGAGGACACTTTTTTTCAGTGCTTTTAGAGAGAGGGGAAGAGGGAGAAGAGAGAGAGAAACATTAGTGTGAGAGAGAAATATCAGTGCATGCCTCGACCAGAGACTGAACCCGCAACCTAGGCATGCATGTGCCCTGACCAGGGATTGAACCTGCAGCCTTTCAATATACAGGACAACACTCCAGCCTGCTGAGTCCCACCAGCCAGGGCAAGTTTTGCTTTTTGGAACTCTGACTTTTTAAAAAATATATTTTCAATTTGCGGTTGGTTGACTTCATGGATGCTAAACCTGTGGATGTGGAGGGCTGACTACGGGGGAAAAAAGACTGACTCTTACTTGTAGGAAAGCTACTATAAAACTTCTGTTTCTACTGACTGACTGGTGACTTGGTTGGAGGCTCTCCAGTAGGGTCTACTGATTTTCCCTATAGTTGGTATGGACGTAAAAACCAGTGGATGCTTCCTTCTGTGTACTGAAACACAGAGAAACACCATCAGCATGTTCTGTCTAACATGATGTCCCTTTGGGTTTTAAGCTCAAGTTCACTTTCTTTCCATGTGGGAGTTGACAAGGTGAGGTGAAGGTGCTGTGCCTCCATTTCTCTGAGTTTGGTTTGCTGATCTTGGACCTGGGAGCTCTGCCCTCCAAACACAGAGTTTTCATGGTATCTGAAAACTTTGCGCTGTCTCTTCTGAATTACACTTTAAAGCCAGGGTGTGGAACAGCGCACAGCTCACCTCCCCTTGACCTAGCATTCTTAGGCAGGTTAACTAGCAGAGTTGACCTGTGGCAGCCTGGTGAGGATGCGTGAGTTTGGAGTTACCCTGTTCAGCCTCAGCCACAGAAGTGGGTTCTCAGGTATCACTTGCCTCCTTCTGGCTTGCAGCCCCTGCTGGGTTCAGTCTACCTGTAGCTTTCGAGCTTGCCTCTTTCAAAAGAGTCAGCAGAAAAGACTCTAAAGCCCTCTATTAATTAGGAGATTCTTGGTTACAAGTAAAAGAGAGCTAGCCGAACTCACTTATCCAAAAAAAAGGTGGGGGGAGTATTTATTGAGAGGATTCTGGGCTGTCTGCGGAAAGCTGGGCAGGGAAATGGAGACTGGAACGCTATGTGGACGGGCCCGGAGAGCTCTTTCCTTCCTCTCTCTCCGTCTCAGCTTCCCTCAGCACAGACTGGTCTCCCCACTCCTCGACCACTGAGGTGGTCATGGCTGCCTTTTTTAAATATTATGACCCAAGTGTTGAGAGACAGTATTTGTTCTGTGTTCCAGAAAATTCTGGAATTCTGGGAAGAAGTGATGAGTGGTCTTAGAAAGTGGTGACTCCTATGGCAAGTGTGAGGAGGCTGGGAGCATCTGTGCCACAGGTTTACAAAGTGTGAGACCAACAGTCGTGAAAGGACCAGGCTGGGGAAGCAGCTAAGCTTTGCATTGGAGATGAGACCGAAGCAGAAAAACACAGCCCAGACTAAGCCGAAACAGCACTGTCGCCACCACTGCCAAGTGGGTCGAGGAGATGAGCCTGCTAAACAAATTGTGGAGTTTTTAAAAGATTAAATCTTTTTTGTAAAATAAATGGTAGCCTATTTTCATATCTGCATGTTTGAACTCAGAGAAATTGTCACCAATGTTTTATTAAGTACAGTAACTTAATGTGGGAGATACATTCCTGAAAACTCAAGTATAAAAAAAATTTTAATTAAACTATTTAAGTGCATGGGATTCCTGTTATTAGAAGGAATCCTTTCATAAATGTTCCTCTAACATACTCTAATTGAACTTTGTAAATCTGAATCTTCCTGCATCCCATCCACTTAGATCAAAAAGCACCAGTGGATTGTCCTTCCTGGCTGTCATAATCTCGCCTGGGTCACTAGTTCGTCGGCATATCACACACGGCACTGATTTCTGAGGAGAGGAAAAGGAGCCGCTCCTCTTTCCGTTGTGTGGTCACACACCCAGATCCCCCACAGGAACTTGAGAACCCTCTGTGAACTGGAGTTCAGTGAGGACTGAACTCTGTGTGAATTGGGAACCTGTATGCACCAGTCCAAGGGGATGTAAAAGTCTCACTTAGTGAGTGCAAGGTGACGAAAGAGTGGTCAGATGACTCGGTATTAGTGCCCCTCGGGAATTTACGAATATGTGGGTTTGGTGTCTTTTCAGATGTGCAGCATCTCCTTTATCCACACGTATCATAAAGGTGGTTTAGTACCCATTTGATTTATTGATGTATTTAAAATTAAAACTCAAACAATTTTTCCTCCTCAGAGCATGTGAATCACATGGAAGGATGATTTGTTACTGGAGCTGAGGGGGATTCGGATGGGCACCTGAATAAACATTGCTGCAATGGAAGACACCTCTGGAAGGCTCTCTCACATGCCCCTCACTCTACAATAAACTTCCTGCTTTCAAAAGGGTAGGAAACATTTGTTACTTTTTTAAAAGACATAAAGCCAAGTGGTATTCTAAAATAGCTCAGAAAGAGCCCTGCTGTGGATTGAAAATTGGGAGTGCTGCGTGTAGGTTGTGGGAAACCCTTTATCCCACATGGCCTTTCTGTTCTTCTGTGGGCCTCCTTCTCTGTACCATGAGGGATGCCCCGGAAATGTCATATCTTAAATGGGCTGTTTTGAACCATACTTCTCATTAAAAATGCAGAGCCAGGGAGCTCTGAGGACTGGGGAAGCCAGTCAAAATGACGTTACATGTGGTCTCTTGTGACAACACAAAAAATCTCACATTGTAAATTTGATAGGGCACTACCTTTAGCTTGCTTATAAAGCATGTTACATTCTTAAGAGCCTTTTTATAAATGTCACCTTTGACCTTGAGCTCAAATGGTGCACAGCTTCTCCCAAACTCAGTTTCCCATCTGTAAATGGATGACTTTTTGCTCCACCCTTTATCACCTTTATCTCCCAGCCATTACCTAGTGGGGCTGACCAGAGAGCCCAGGTTCTGGTGCCTGGTCAGATTCATTTTCATCTCACTTTATCCACCATTCCTTTTAAAAGAAATTTTATTTGATGATTTATTTACTTATTTAGAGCCCAGCCCCTCCCACAAAAGAGTTGAGGTAGTTTAAAAGCAATGACTAAGAAGGAAGTTAGGTGGTTAGAAAATTTGGCTCAAATGAGTTTCTTCTTAAATTTTGAAAGTGAAGAAGAAAACTGTTAATTTGATTAAAGTTGAATCCTCTGGGAACCCAGAACTCCCCACCAGCTTTTAGGTTAGAGCTGAGCCCCAAACTTAGGGTTGTGTGAATGGAGAAAGGAGTAACAAGTAAGGGAGCTTTGTGGTTACCTTAGCTTTGCTCTTTTGGTGTTATGTTTAGTGCATCAATTTTTGATTTTCTTACAAGTTTAAGCATAAGAAGCAGCAAAATATTACAGTCCATTTGTAAAATAGAGGAAATCCACCTACAGTTTCCACCAGTATTAGGACACTTACGTAAAGCATTCTTTTGAATTCTCTCATATACATTTTTTCATAGTTATAATCAAGATTGCAAACACCTGTATGCTTTTTAAAGTTTAACTTAGCATTTGCATTTTTATGTTTCTATATGGTCTTCATAATGATATTTTTTACAGTGGTAAAATATATATAACAAAGTTTATGATTTTAGCCGTTTTAGAGTGTACTGTTCGAGTGTCGTTAGGAACACTCACATGGCTGTGCAAAACACCACCACCTCCCACCTCCAGAGCTTTTGTTGCCTTCCCAGACGGGAAGTAGGCACCTGTCAAACAATAATTTCCCATTTCAGTCCGCCCCAGCCCAGATCCGGCTCCTGGCAACCGCCCTTCTACTTTGTGTCTCTGCATCTGACTGCTCTGGGACCTCGTGTAAGTGAAGCCACACAGTCACCCTCTGGTGTTTGACTGACTCCATTTAGCACGATGTCTTCAAGTTTAGCGTGTGTTATATAGCACATGCCAGAGTTTTTTCTTTTTAAGGCTAAGTAATATTCCAGTCTATTTATATACCACATTTTATTTATCCATTTATGTGTCAATGGACTCTTGGATGATTATACTTTTTTGAAGACTGTATAATAATTCCATCAAGCAGATAAATCATAATATGCATCAGTGTTTGATTAGTATCGGGTATTTGGGTTGCTTCTAATTTGGGGCTATTAAAATAAAGGTATAATAGATAAGCGTACTACTTTTTGTCCTTATTTTGAATGGGTTATACAAGTATTGATGTTCAGTTTTGTTTGCTATTTACTTAGAGTTTAGGTTGAACTTTTGGATGAAGAGAATATAGATGTGTGTAATAAATGCCTTAAAAATAAACAAAATGCTTTAATTTAGTGAAGAAGTGCCATCTGAAGAATCTGTACGCACCCATCAGAGTGCTGCTTCAGTAAGGGAGCCTAGCCTAGCGCAGTGGTGCCTGTTGTCGGAGTGACTGACGTTCCAGCGGTTGGACTGGTCTCAGAACAGCATTCGAGAAGAGTCTGTGGGCTGACAACAGAGTGTACACATCTGTGAGAATGAAACACGTGCAGTGCCGGAACTGTAATGTGCATAAGACCTAGTGGTCGTTCTGGGGAAGAGTTTTTATCTCTGTTCTTGTTTTCACTGATGTGCATCACTGGCATGTCTGTGAATACAGAGCTAGCATGAAAGGTGTGACTCTTGCCGGCAAAGATCTTACATCCAATTTGGCATGGCAACACATCAGACAGAAAACCTAAGCAAACTGAGTGATAAGAGAAGTTGGTCTGGGTTCATACAGAATAATCAAAGGTAGACTTCACATGCTTTTCAGACAGTTGTTAGACCGAGGGAAGGGAAGGCCCTAAGAGGATTTCAGAAGGGGGTCCTCAGTTTGAGGTCCTGCCCTCCCTCCCTTCTGCTGCTGGTACGTTAGGCCTTGTGTATGGGTCATGGAAATCTGATTGTAAATCTTGAAGATCATTAGGGAATTTCATCCCTTTGCCAGTCAGCTTGTTGCTGTGACAGTCCAGTGTTAACTGGAGTGTTGCTTTGCTGCCCATGGATGCACACAAGAGGGCCTGCCAGGTCAAACTCCTGTTCTCCTCTCTGGCCCAGTGTGGATGGCCACAGCCTTTAGCACTGTAGTTGAAGGTGGTGTGTTTGCCTTTGCCTGGCTGAATTAAGGCTCTCTGGTACTTTTCTATCAATCTCACTCCATCTGCTCTGTGTCTCTTAGAAGTTCCTCAAGGGCCCGTCAAAGGCCTGTTTTTGTTTTCTGCAGATTGTTTTTTGTGCTTTTATATTTGTTTGATCATTTTAACGGGAATTTGGGAGAGAGAGTAGTAAACATAGGGCTCATTCATCATCTTGAGTTTATTCTGTTATATTTTCCCATTTTACTGAACTCTCTTAATAGTACTAATTTCATTCAATTCTGTTGGGTTTTCCAGATGGAAAATTATATTATTTAGAAATATAATTATTTTGGGCTCTTTCCTTTTATATGCCCCCCACCCCCCGTCATAGTGCACTTCTGGAATTTCTGGAGTGATATGGAACAACCTATTGGTGGACAGCTTTGATGAAGTCTCACCTTAACCAGACCGCCTTTAGCACTGTCGGTTTTAATTACTTTCTGCACGTTGCCAAACGGCTTTCTGGGAAGAAAGATGGACTAGAATTGGAGTGTGCGCGTCACCCACATCCTTAGTATTGAGTGACCAGAGTATTGGAAGGTTCTTCTTATTAATGGTTCTTTTATTTTCACATTAAATTTGGGTTTGGTCATTTGTTATTTCCTCTAGAAATCTGGAGTCCATGAGAACAGAGTTGGCCTAGATTCATAAATCATTTTATTATCATCAAATAAGTATATATAACTTTTCCTTCCTATTCCAAAGCAACACGGGTGTGGAGTGGAAATTACTGTTAATTCTGGCAACACAGTTTTTAGTGGAAAAATGTATGGGCCTTGGAGTCTGATATCAAATATTAACTCTCTTACTAATAGCCTGGTGATTTTTGATAAGCTGAACTGAAACTCTTTGAGCCTTGGTTCAATCATTTGTAAAATGGGGATTTTACTATCTCATAGGGAGGCTGTGAATGTGGAGTAAGATGAGAAGTGGGCCCTCAGTAATCAGAAATCACTAGTTCTTGCTCTATGCCTCTTTTTCCCCAGTGGCTCATTAACATACTAAGGCCATTCAGTAACAATTGGTGAGGATTTTGGTAGACTTTCATTTTAATCAGAGATGAAGTTTTACCTTTTTTCTCCATGATTCTTTTTCCTATTTTAATTTTCAAATTGAAATTGGAGTGAATGATAATTGTCTTTACATATCCTTTATTTCATTTTATTTTATTTTTATATATTGATTTAGAGGACAGAGGAAGGGAGGGAGCATGGGGGAGATAGGGGGAGATAGGGAGAGAGAAAGAATGAATATCGATCGATTCTTGCATGTGTGCTGACCGGGGGTCGAGCCCGCAGCCTTGGTGTATCTGGGTAATGCCCTAACTAGCTGAGCTACCCAGCCAGGGCTTTTACGTATCCTTTTAGCAATTTACTCGATTCCAAATTTTTAAAATTGCTTAATGGGTAGAATATAAATAAAATTACAACAGCAGTATCTATCTAACATTTATCGAGCAATTATAACTGTGTGGCAGGAAGGTAATTAAGGTACTCAGTATACATTTAGTCTTCCCGACAATCTCGTTTTATAGGAAACTATAAACTGAGGCACAGAAAGGGTCACCCAGTTTGCGGTTAACACACAGTTGCAGTCTGACTCTGGAGCTGAACAGGTAACTGCTGCCGCCGCTGGACCGCCTTCATGGTCTTGCAGAGTTGGTTCCCTTGGTTGTATATTCCTGAAGCCCATCCTGTTGTGCATGTGTGTTTGTAGGTGGGTAGGTAGGCAGATGTAGAAAACATTACCTGGGCTTTTAAACAAGCTGATTATTATGATGTTAAATAACAAGTGCCAAATATAGAGCATTCATATCTATTGAACAAGTCATTCCAATCTGTAGCATTGAGACTTTTTTCTTATTTAGGCAGCATAATTTTATTTATTCCTCCTTGAAATTGCCATCTAGATGAGAACCTTTTACTGTTTCTGTAGAACCTTGGTTTAACTCTATCTTAGATTATTATTATTAAGTCTTTATTACTGGGATAGTTTAAAAATAGTTTTTATTTTATAAAACTGAAGTCTGTACTCGTTAAACAATACACTCCCATGCTCCTGTCAATCACCATTATAATTTCTATTTGATTTTTTAAAAGATTTTATTTATTTTTAGAGAGAGGGGAAGGAAGGGAGATGGGAGGGAGAGAAACATTGATCTCTGTTACCTCACACGCCCCCAGCCGGGGACCTGGCCTGCGATCCCGTCATGTGCCCTGACCGGGGATTAAACCAGCGACCCTTTGGTTTGTGGGATGACACCCAGCCCGCTGAGCCACACCAGTCGGGGCTGTCTCTATGATTTTGACTACTCAGAGTATCTCACATATGTAGAATCATACATTATTTTTTTATGCTTATTTCACTTAGCACAATGCCCTAAAGTTTCCTCCATGTTGTATCATGTGTCAGAATGCCCTTCTGTTGGTGTAAGAATGTCCACATCTATAGAAAATTTTTAATAAGAGTTTATTTGCACCAAACGGAGGACACACCTGGAACTGAGATCTCAACAGAGTTAGAAGAACCCTCCCCATAACAACAGTTGCAGCTTCTTTTGTGTGTTTGGGATTAAGGAGGGATGTGAGGAAGGTCACACAAAAGTGGGAGGAAGCGGGCAGGGCTGTATCACAGGGTCGTCCACAAGACTGTGCTTTCTGAGGGTGGCCGTGCCGCTTCCCCCGGTCCGAGAAGGGCATTCAAAGGTGTGTGAGGCTAGATGCACAGAAACAGTGGACAGGGCTTGCTTGAGGCAACAGTGTTTCCTAGGGAAGTGAGCCATAGGCCTGAGTAATGACTCCCGCAGTGACCTGCCCAGGTAAGAACATGTGATCAGATCGACCTGTGAGGTCGCTTTTGGTTAGATTTATTACAGAGCCCCTTTTTGTTTGTACTTCTTAAGGCTGAATAATATTCCATTTTATGGATATACAGCATTTTGCTTATTCCTTCATGTGTTGATGGGTACTTGGGTTGCTTTCGTATCATCATTTTGATATTATTTTCAGTATAGTGCATGCCAGTAAATTCTGCTTTCTTTGGCCCAAGTTTGAACTCTTTTCTCTCTCTCTCCTTCTCTGTCCTTCCCTCCTTCCCTCTCTCCCTCCCTCCCTTCCTCCTTCCCCTCCTCTTCCTTCTTCCTTCTTCCTTCTTCCTTCTGCTTTGCTGTTACACCATCTTCTTTAGATCCTACACTGGCTTTTTGTTGCCAGGAATCAGTCATTTAGTCAAGATTCTGTCCGTTCTGCCCTAGAGCACTTTGCTGGCTGATGACTACGGCATTTGTCTGGTGGCATTGAATTATATCTGTTCCCCGTCTCCTCTCACGGTACAGGGAGCTCCTCCGGGCAGGGCAGGTACTGGACCCCACTGGACTTTGCTTGGACTTTGCTTGCTCACCTCCGCGACGGGCCAAAGCCAGTGCCGGGCACTCAGTGAACACTTCTTGCTTGAGTGTCCCTTGGCTGCTTTCCTTATTTTGTAATTCACTTTGTATTCTTGCAGCTGAAATTAACACACATCATCTATTGATTTGATGCTTGCCTTTAAAAAAAAAAAAACCTTCCTAAACTTTCTATATTTCTTCCTGAAAGTGTGGATCTTTCCCTGATGAACTGTCTGGATTAGAACTAATTTACGCCAGCCTCCCTTGAGCTTCATTGTGGCATCTCTTGAGGCTGCCTTCACTTTTTGTCTCAGTTTATATATACCAGCTGATTGTAAATATAGTCTGTGATTGGTTGATTTAATACAAACAGTTTCTTGGTAGTCTCTGCTCTTTCCTATTTTGTTTCTTTTGTTATTAACCGTTGCTTATCATGTGGTATTGAAAGCATTTGAGTCCTTGTCAGGTGGGTAGCTATTTAGGTCCAGCTTCCTCAGGGTTGTGTCATGAGTCACTTAAGAGGAAGGGCGAGGAAGTGTTTAACTCATATACTTTGTCTCTTGTAGCTCAGTTTCTTTTTTTCCTCTAGAAATTTTGAAAGAATAGCTCTCATTCAGGTATAACTATCCTCCCAAAGTAAAAAAAAAGGTTCTGAAAAGTTGGATCTTAAAGTTAGAAACCAGTGAAAATGATCCTGTGTTTGGAAAACTTGTTGGAAGGCTACATCTGAAAATCTGTCGATTTGTGCTTCAGGTGAGACAGAGTGTGTGTAAAGGGTAGGGAACAGGGATAAGGTAAGTCATTGAAAGGGTTTATTGTACAGCAGAGACTTTAAAAGTATTTGCAGAAAACAATTTAGAACCTTTAATTTCTAAGTTAGAAATTTAGGAGTGGAATTCAGAAGTAACAGGGTAAACTACCAAGGGATTAATTCAACAGTTGTTGATAGGCTGTCAGTGAGTCACAGGTGGATGCTGGCCTCAGGGAGATAAGCAGTCTAGTAGGGGAGGAAGGCCTTATCCCCTGGGTTTTAATGAGTTTCATGTGATGAAGATGGCAGGTGTGTTTCAGGAATCCAGAAGAATATATTTTGCATTAGGAATTACCAGTGGTCACCAACATTTCATCATCATATTCTTCTTTTTATTATTTTCTCTCTTTTTGCCTCAGAAATGATTGTGATCTTATGAATAGCTAAAAAGTTGTATTAAGGTAATGGCATTAATAGCTCATGTTTGTTCTGTACATTGACCCTTGAACAATGAGGGGGTAGGGGTAGCAACCCTGCCCCTGCGAGGCCGAAAACACCGCTACTGCCAATGCCACTGTGACGCTGGGGTTTTTGGGCCGTGGAAGGAAGCCAGGCAGGGGAGTGCTTATCCATAATGAGGGACTGGGCCTGGCAGTGTTTGGCTTGTCCCTGCTTGGGAAAGGCTGTGGGCCAGGTGACTTTAAGGCCCCAGTCTGACATTCACCAACTCCGAATCTCCTGCCTCCGATTTACAAATTAAACACCAAGGCAAGACATCTGGATGGTTAGTCATGACTTTTTTTGGCTCCTTCTTGATGCCTGCCCTATCCCTCTGTGGCTCTGTCACTGTCCCTAGGGATTCTTTAATGGCAAGTTCTTTTACTTTTTTCAATGACCCATTCTCTCAGGATGAGGTCCAAGAAATGTGCCTTATGAGAATTTCTGTAGTGAGCAAAAAGTAGGAATTTGGGCTAATTTTAGTAAACAGGCAATAACTGTTAGCAAATTAATTAAGATCTTGTTTGTAGTTCTGCTGTGGAGGACAATAAATTATTAGCTTATTTAGGTCTCTGTGACTCCCAAAGAATTGTCATTCTGTGGAAGCACTGAATGAGGGTGGGCCCGCTGTGAGACGAGGGAGGGCGGTCTACACAGCCTTCCAGACTGGAGCTCACCACCTCTCACTGCGCGAGCGAAGGCTGAGTGGACTAGGGAGACCTTTCCTCTAAAGCCACAAAAACCACATGTTCTTAGTTGACAATGGGAGGATAAACATGACCCTAATTAGTGACTGCTTCAATTGTTTTGTGGTCCTAAGCTCATAGTTTAGACAGGTAACAGTAAATCCATTTAGATGGGCCTAACTTGCAAAACTCAGACCATAGGATCCCCTTCCCACAGCAGTCTTTGCTTTAAAATTTGGAATAACTGGACCTGGCTGTGTGGCTCAGCGGATTGACTGATGGCCTGCGAACCAAAGGGTCGCTGGTTCGATTCCCAGTCAGAGTATATATATGCCTGGGTTGTGGGCCAGGTCCCAGGTAGGGGATGTGTGACGGGAAACCACACATTGATGTTTCTCTCCCTTCCTTTTTCCTTCTCCTCCTCTAAAAATAAGTAAATAAAATTTTTAAAAGAATAAAATAAAATTCGGAATAGCTGGCAAGTAATGGGTGTAAAGCAGCACTTTCTCATCAAAAGTACTGAGATGTTTCTGTTAGCAAATAGTGAGGGCCTAAGTTATCAGAATCTACAAATATTCCTTTACCTGGCTTTTCTCAGTCCTGAATGTCACTCGACCAACCCACAGTTAGGGAGGTCAGGGAAATGAGGTTTGTTCTTACACACTGAAGAGCATTGGGGAAAGTACTGGTGGGGTCAGAGGCCAACTACATTGTGGGTTAAAGTGGCTTTTATGGACTTGCCTGTGTAGCGGTGATAATGCTTATGACATTACGTCTTCAGAATTATTTAGTCACAGTTATGAACAAACAGACGTTAACCGTGTAGTGTGTGGATTAATTAGGGAAGTTCATGCTAGGGCCACCAGGAACTGGGGACCCTTGGCCATGGATGCAAGAACTGCCTCTTCCTGCGCTGCTTCTCCAGCTGTAGGAGAGCTCCATGGGGACCGTGTAGGAACTTACTTTGGTGTCACACAGAGCTCGGTGATTCTGACTTCCTGGTGGCTAGAGAATAACTTTTGGCATTTGTATGTGTGGGAACTGTTGCCCTGCACCTTGAATCCAGATTTGATACCAGTGCGCCTCAAATGACTCTCAGCTGTACAGAGTTTGCTTCAGCAAAGCTGAAATTCTGAAACTATCCACTGCTCTCTGCAGTAGTCCCAGGTGTGTGGGTGCCAGAAATGTCCCTTCTTTTTCTGGCAGCAGTAATCTCTGGTTTTTCTAAGCCATCTCAAGTGTCTGCTTTCTTCACTCGGAGACCATCCTTTCAGAGCCCCCCCACCCCCCGCCCAATTCCTGACCTCCTAGAGCTCCCCACACCCTTTGAACCTTGGGCCCTAATCTGTGTTGGGCCTTCTCAACCAGAGGCAGAGGCAGAGGCAGAGGCAGAGGCAGAGGCAGAGGCAGGTGTGGGCTTCCTGGTCTTGTGCCAAGTTCATTACCCTAGGTGTGGAGTGACAGAGCTTGAAGGGATCTCAGGTCTGTTGATTGTCAGTCAAGTGGGCCGCCCTGCACTTGCTTTAGGTGAAGTGCTGGGGGAAGGGCAGGGCCGGTTTTCACAGCACAGCTCCTGTGAGGCATTGTGAGATGTCCAGTCTTAGTGCGCAGGGCAGTGAGCTGTGTGGACACTATGGCTTCACAGAGAAACGGCCAAATCCAGCACCGGACCTTTCCCTTCAGTGGGGTTGGTGTAGTACGTTTTAGAGCATTGAGAAGGAGAATGTAGAATAAAATACTGTGGGTTTTTGCCCCTTGCTGTAAATGTAAAATGACCCAGCATTTTCCAAAAGATGTTTTTATTATTGGAACTAAAAGATGGTATTTATACCTGTGTTGACTGAAGTGATTGAAATGGTTAATCTTAAAGACATATGCTTAGTTCTTCCCAGCATTTTACATTGATAACACTTTTTACCTGATTTAATTTGAGAAAACTTGTTTCATTGGTTTAGAAGAACAGTTGCTCTGACAGTAAGAGTTTTCTCTTCTTGATCATTTTACCTGTTTTATTACTTTATTTTGTTAACAGATGCCGGCAAGTGTTTATTTGGACCTGATTCTCTATTTATTTATTATTCTGATCCCCCCCCCCTCTGTTTAAAAACTTAGTTGAACAAACACTTGTGGAGGGTACCATGTCAGGACTGGTGAAAGGGGGTAGGTCACAGTCTTTCTGTTAGGGAGCTCTGTGGGTGAGGTTAGCCTTCCTTTCTAGACTGGGGTGGGGGGAGGACACGGCATGGTTTTTGATAATGTAGAACAATTAATAGTTGTTCAGAAGATGTTTTCTACCATCTAGTGAAACTTTTTAAAGATACTGTGAATTTACACATAAACATGATTTAGCCCAGGTATGGTAGAAAGACGAACTATTTTCCCTTCTCTGTTATGTTCTGATCTCACTGTCATGGAATAAAATAACAGAGTTGGTACTAATGGGTTCAGTAGATACTTCCCAGCTTAAGCATATGCCATTCTGTTCGCATCCATGAGGAATGTCTTTAACACTTGTCTTAAACGGTGCAAAAATTAGTTTCAGATGATTTCATTAGTATTTAATTTCAGACGATTATGCTAAAAAAGAAAACAGAGCCTTTACCTCTCCCTGCCCAGTCATTTGACACTGGCATAACTGTGACAGTGTCCTTGGTCTGTCGTCTTTCCCCACCTCTAGAATGGTGTGGGTCCCCCTGTGATCTTGCTGAGACATGCAGCAGACCTACTCACCGTCATCCAGAGGCTCTAAGATGCAGCAGACAGCTGTGAACACTTGATACTTGCTTGGCCTGGAATTTCACATGTGAACCTCTGTACCTAGAAAGTCATTCCCTGGACCGTAGGACTGTTATTTCAGATGGTGCTGTGGAATTAGGTGAAGCTTCTTTATGACTGGGCTAAATGTGAGGCCTTAACCATGGGGGCAGAAAGGAGGTACATCATGGTAGATGTAAGGGTTTGGCTTTCTCAATAACTGGGGAGTCAAAATTGACAATTTAGTCAGTGAGAAATGGCATATTTTTCTTATATATTCTTTCATTTCCTTTTATTTAGCAACTTGAATGTTTGTTGTTGAGAGGTAGGCAGCCTTGGTGTGAATTTTAATTAGGACTATAGTGCAACATTAATCTTACGGTAGCAAGCCTGATGGAATAGGAATGCATTTGAAGAAAGGAAACTTTGTATATTATAAAATGAATAATTGAAGCCATGCCAAGTGCATGATACTTTGCTTTTATGCCATTGTATCTTTTTTCTGGGGGGGAGGATAGCTTTTTAATTTTTGATACTTTCCACTGGTCATTTATTACCTTATTTTTCCTGGTTATTTAAAGGCATCTTTTCTTCATTTTTCTTCACCAGGAATTCATTTTCTTAGCTTTTTGGAATAAGTGGCTCCCTGTATGTAGATTTTATTTTTATTATGAAAATTAGTTTCTCATAGAAATTCTTCAGTGAAATTGAAAATTCTCCCTTTGTGCCAAGGGAGAAAGCCATGGTCAGGAGGAGTCCTTGCACAATTTGATTTCCCCCTTAAATGGCTTCCTTAGTGCCTGTGTCACTACGGAAACTGTTGGCACAGGCCCTGGCTGCGTGGACGGAGCTGAAAGCCCAGCCATCCTTAGGAAGGTGGCCATAGTTAATTGAAGATGCGATTTTGTGTTTGAGGCCCTGAGCCATCTTCAGGGTAGCAGGAGACAGTCTCACATTCTAATGGCATTTGAAAGGTGCACTGTTATCGTACAGCGCACATTTTAACTGTTTAAGTTTGGAGAGAGAAGCTCTCATTTGTCATCTAAATTAGAAAGTCAAGGGTGTATTTTATCTATAGTTTCTCCACTGTTTAGCACAGAGGCCAGATGTAAGGCACTCAGTGTTCAGTGAATGAATAGACAGATGTATGGATAAGTAGTTGGTTTTTATTTTTTTAATATTTTATTTGAAAAGAAACAGTAGCAGTATATTAAATCTGAGAAAAATAGCCATTGAATCCATTTGAATCCTCTGTGCTCCCAATGCTTGAGTAAGTGACTGAGAGGGAAATGGATTATCACATGGGGCCGGGATGAGCTGCCTCAGCTTCAGAAAGTTCTAGAAAGAATATTCAAAAAGCAGGAGAGCAGGATGTTGCCACAGGAGTCTGCCCCTCACTGTCTGAGGGAATGCTAAATGGCTGTGCCGCGGTCTCCCAGCTTCAGCAAGCTGAGGCTGAGCCCCAGCCAGTGCGATGACCGCTGGCATGGCTGTCCAGGGAGGGCCGCGTCCACCAGCGAGGCAGCTGTGTGGGGCAGCACTGTGGGCCTCGGCGGTTGTGGACCCCAGGCAGCACTGTCACGGGCCACGGCCAGAGCCCTCGGCCTCATCAGCCTCTGTGACTTCTTACCTGCTTGTCTCCACCCTGCTCTCCTTGCTTTTAATTCTCAGGGTGGAAGGAGGTGGAACAAATATTTTAAATCACGAAGGCCCTTCTTTACAGTCTGTCTCCTTAGAGGTCTCTTCATCCGAGTCCTGTCTGGACACTCCTCTGTGGCATGGTGCACTCTCCTGAAATGGGGGCTTTTCTAAAACACCAGGTTGGGAGGACTGGTGTCAGAAATTAACAACATGTGGACAGTTTTTAAATTTTTTGTTGAACTCACTGCTTGTTTTGGAACGTTATAAATAACTTGTATCAGAAGGTGAAGAGCCTATACTATTCAGGTTAAATGAAGCACAAGACACTTTATGGACTTTTTCGCTACCTTAAAGCATTACCCTCTGTCTGTTATGTGTGCAAAATTGCTAAGTTTTGACTCCTAGAGAGCTGGGGCTGAGGCTTGGCCTTCTGTAATTTCCTTGCATTTACACTAGGGTCTAAATACAGAGAGGACTTTTTGTTTACATCCTAAGAACTAATAACAGTTAATATTTGTTGTGTGCCGTGTATACCAGGCACTGTGACTTGTACGTTTTACACCCATGGTCTCAGTTGATTCTAGCAATATTGTTGTGGAGTAGGTGTCATTATTATCCCCCATTGATGACCCTAAAGTTCCAGAGGAGGCACAGCTCCGAAAGGGCAGAGCCCGGATTCTAATGCAGGTCTCTTCATTGCTCTTGCTGTATTGACTGAGTGTCCTTTTTAGGGCCCAGCCTTCCCTTCCACTGACGACTGTTTTCAGGTATGAATGGTGTCCTGTCAGTTCCATTTCACCTAGTTACAGCTGTCATTTCCACTTAAAAAAGTAAATTCAAGCTCTTTCCAAAATATGTATCATGAAGATTAAACAGACTGGATGTTTTTAAATTAAAAAAAAAAAGCAGCAGGAGTAAGAAACAATCTCATTTGTTTCCATGCATTTTACTGCTATCTGAAAGGGATAATTCAGACTTTGGACTCCTAAGTTGAAGTCCCTGCCTTAATTTCCGTATTTACAGAACCAGCCTAAGTAGTGTGGTCTTCTTTCGCACCCTGGTTTTTACCCTTCTGTCACTCCAAAGGGATGACAGGGACAGATGGCAGCGTTTCACAGGTAAACAGCAGGTGGTAGGGAGATTGAGAACACGCTGTAGGACCCTTATCTTGTTTGTTACCAGCCTGATTGGGAGCCATGCTTTTTAGGAAGAATGGGAAGGACACCTCTGTATTTGATGCATAGCACATTTTGGACCACCTTATTACCCTAGCCCTCGAAAAATCATTTTTACTGAATTACCCTTTAATATTAAATTTTGTTCATATTTGTTATAGGAAATAAGTGTAAGTCCTGTTGCACATCCATGTGAGATTGTCACAGACATTATCCTTTTCATCATCTGGTGGCCCTCTGTCGTATGCTGCAGTGTTGACATTTTTTCAGAATTTAATAATAGGGAAAACACTGTCTTTCCTGGGTAACTAGACAGTTTTCTAATTTCTGATGATAAGATTTCTATAAGACATTTTGAGTCTCCTTTATCCTTGATTGCAAGCATACTGAAGGCCAACGTTTTTGTGCTTAGTGTTAACATTTTTGCTCTTTTTTTTCTTGATGGTTTTTATAAGATGATGATAATATTTTATTTTGTATGAACTTTTTATAAAGTGCTTTAAATTCTTTCTGGAGAGAGTCATGTTTTTAATAAGCTTGATTAAAACAATAGTACATATTCATTATTCATTAAGTATTTGCTTTGAGTTTAATGCTTGTTGACACTACAACCTCTTTCACCACTAATTCCTGTTGATTTTTCTTTCTTGTTTAGTCCTGCACCATACTGAATGTCTCTGAATTTAGGTATACAAATACTGTTTTGTGTAAGACCTTGATGTGGTGTATAAAAACTTGAAGGACACAATTGATTTGTTTCTTTGAAAAGCTAAGCTTTTGATAATGACTGAGTCCCTTCTCAGGACCTGGGTGATACAAATCACTGCCTGCAACCAAGTCTCATGTTCATCAGCTCCAGCTCTGATGCTAGCACGGGATTGAAACGCGGTTTAAGGGAAGGCTTGGATCATTATCCTTTTCCCTGCTGCCCATGTTCATCAGCTCCAGCTCTGATGCTAGCACACAATTGAAACGCGGTTTAAGGGAAGGCTTGGATCATTATCCTTTTCCCTGCTGCCCAGTGTCAAACCAAGTCTCATGTCCATCAGCTCCAGCTCTGATGCTAGCACGGAATTGAAATGCGGTTTAAGGGAAGACTTGGATCGTTATCCTTTTCCCTGCTGCCCAGTGTCAAATCAAGTCTCATGTTCATCAGCTCCAGCTCTGATGCTAGCACGGGATTGAAATGCGGTTTAAGGGAAGACTTGGATCATTATCCTTTCCCTGCTGCTCAGTGTCAAACCAAGTCTCATGTTCATCAGCTCCAGCTCTGATGCTAGCACGGGATTGAAACGCGGTTTAAGGGAAGACTTGGATCGTTATCCTTTTCCTGCTGCCCAGTGTCTTGTCTTTTATTTGCAGTTTTCTGGGAAGAAGGGTTACTCCATGGATCAGGTAGGAGCACAGTGGAGATTTAAACTCTACAGTTACTTTTCTCATGTTTTATTTGTGCAGCTACTTGACAGGATTATGAATTAACTGGATTTTCCTGCCACTTTTCACTCTTGTTAGTGTTTTTGTAACAATACCCACTGGAAGGAGGTGTCTGGATCCCTGTGGAGGATGAATGTCATTTCGTGTCCATCCTATCTCAATTTTGAATCCTTTTAGCAATTTCATATACAGGACATTATGTTAGTCCACGGAAACCTATAGAGATGTGCATCTATAAGTGCTAGGGGATCGTGAGTGCTGTGGTGGGTCCTAATCCAGCTTCTTTGAGCTTCATTTTGCTAATTTGTAACTCTCTCCCACATATGGTTATTGTTACAGTGAAAGGAAGTAATTAAAAAAATCTTGAAGCATAATGCCTGGTTACATTCAATAATAATTGAATTAGAATAATAAGCATTTCCAAGCCCTTGGTGATGGCCCACTATTTCCTGATCTGTATGTATAACCAAATTCCTGTGAAAAACAGCTCTGTGATATAGAATTTGACAGGATTGGGCTTGTGCTCTGAATCTTACGATTTTATTGTAGCATAGCACAACTGATAATTTATTTCCAATAATGGAACATCTACTTCATTCATCTCATTTCCTGTACATGAAGTTTCCTATGCCATATCTCTTACTTGAATTTGATTTCACTTTGAACCTGTGTGCTTCTCATGAATCTTTTTGCTAAGTTATATTACACAAATGATTGTACTGTATTCCTAAACTATCTTCTTTAACTGATAGAAGCACCAATACAAGTAAGCATTATGTTCTTTAATCTTCCAATCATCCTTCAGAACTAATTTCTGGAGTTCTGTTTGGTCACTTAATCATTATGAAATAAGCTCTTGCCCTTTTCTTCTACTCCTACAGGTTTTTCCTTGCCACATTTGTCAGGATTGTCTTTCTCTCTAGCCAGTTCTATCCTGGCTCTCATGTTGGCTGCTTATGCTTCCCTGCCTGCTCTGAGCATCTCCTGCTTTAATTACATACTTGGTTTCAGCACTTGCTCACCTTTGAGATGATTTCTAAATCCACATCTGAAGGTGATAGGTGATAGAGTGTGGAGCCCTCCTGGAAGTGGAGCTGACCAGATATTTTGGACCCCTCCGGCTATAACCACTTCCTGTAGAAATATTGGAGAAGATAAAACAAACATCCTTTGGTCAAATTTATTGCAAGAAAATGAGAAACCCACCAAGTGGGGCCCTGGCTGGGTAACTCAGTTGGTTAGAGCATCCTTCCAGTATGCCAAAGTTGCAGGTTCGATCCCTGGTCAGGGCACATACAGTAATCAAGGAATGTATACATAAGTGGAACAACAAATTGATGTTTCTCTATCTCTCTGTCTCTTCCTCTGTCCCTTTTCTCTCTAAAATTGATGAAAAAGAAAAAGATACTGTATCACCAAGTGGTGAAAAAAGAGAAAGAGGAGTGAGCATTCCTGAAAGTGAGAGAGAGAGAGAGAGAAGTGATACTAAGGGACCTCTGCTGATACCAGGGACCTGGATTTCAGGGAATGGAGTTTCATCTGGACCTCTCTAAAGGGCTAGGGTTGGATTGAGGAGAGAACATCCATTAGCAAAGGGAGGAAGCTTCTTAGCTTTAAGTAAAAAGTCTCTTGAATCTCTTGGTTTTGGGGTTTGAATTTAGGCTACTTGTGTGGTCTAGAAAACCCCAGGCTTGAGAAACTCATCTTAATGCTTCTGGGTTGGAGGCACCCAAGGGCTCAGCAGAAGTAAACAGATCCCTTCTAGAACAAAGTCCCCCACGACCCACTGATGATGAGAAATATGAGCAAGGTGGAAAAAAATTACTAAGGAAATGAGAGTCACCTTCAAGTCAGTTATGACGTGCTGTTTTTTCCATCCACTCATCCATTAATTCCTCACATTTTTACCCATCACTCATTATGTTCTAGGCACTAATTTCAGTGCTGGGTTATAAATAGCATAACATTCTATGGGGAAATGAGTATTGGGCTATTGACCAGAGGGTTTGTACACTTGGCCCAGGACCTGCCCTCTTTAGGGCTCTGAGTCACTGCCAGAAAACTCTGGTGCTTTGCTGGGACCAACTTGAAAACCCCTGATTTATGTCAGTTCCTTTATTTCACAAATGAAAAAACTGAGACCACAGTGTTGAAGTAGCCACTTACTTAATGCCCAAGGTGTGAATCTCAGGTTCCTTGTCTTTAGAATGGGGATAATAGTGCCATCGTTTTCCACAAATGTGCCTATTCTTCCTTCCCATGCCCCTAAAAGTCACAGGTGGTACTCCTGATTTTCAGACTAAATGTGTTTCTGCTGCTGGTTTGACCCCATGAGATCTTTTATTGTTCAAGCCCACACAGAGTCTCACACTTTCACTCTTAATTGGCCTCTGATTATTTCATGTTTGTGAGTTTGCTTCCATAGGTAGATTGTGACCCGTTTAAGTTCAGAGACTGGGTATAGTATTTTTATATTAACTTCATATTCTCCAGTCTTGGGCTGGCTACTTGCTAGCTGTTTTGTAATAACTTGTTTATTGTTGCCTGATTAAATGTGTATGTAATACCATTGTTATGAGGAAATGAAGATGTTTCTGTCCAAAAGGGTATTATGGTCACTATGTGAGAGTTATGGTGAAGTGGGAAAATATTTCTGCTGTTTTTTTGTGATGTAAAACTTCTGTCTCCTGCTCTTTCCCTCCCTTGTTGAAAAGATGGTTCCCACCTGATTTCCTGCTGCAGTTTCCTTTACAGCTCAGGGCTACTCATTCATTCAGTGCTAGGCCGCTCACTAAGCTGGGTTGCTCTGTGTGTTGATTGTTGAATACCTCACAACTGCTCCTGTGTGGCCCCAAGCACATGTTCAGCATTGGGAATATGTCCATTTGTGTGTACACTAGGCCATCAGTTAGTGCTGGTCCCCTGCCTCCCTGCGCTGCTGTCTTCTCCAGTGCATGACCTGTATAGACATTCGGGCATGCTCTCTGTGTCCGCCTTGTCCGTCTGTTGGCCGGAGGGAGGTCAGACACTTCTGCTTACCATTGGGACCAGGAAGGAGTCCATGGAAGGTGTCCCTCCCATAGAACCCAGCTAAGGCTGGGCCCTCACCCAGGACTGCTGTCTGTGCAGTGGCTGGCTGCATCCCAGCTGTCCATTTGAGCCCTTCTGTATGGAAGACGTGCAAATGCCAGGGGTTATTTTTGCAAGTAAAAAAGATGGCAGCAGATGTGAAAACAGATTTTCTCCTCATAATGTAAATTGGTGTTTTGTTTTCATTTTAGTTGAACAATATAAAGGTATTCATGAAAATATTTGGCTGTAAAAAATTAAGAAAAATAACAAACTGCCATTGTCTGTTACAATCCAGTTTAGTTCTTTGAAAAGAACTTTTTGTTAAAAAATTACTGAAGTTTATGTTAGTATTAAAATAAGCTTTAAAGTTTTAAGTAATAATCCAGAAGACACATTAAAATTCAGATTTGCCATAATCAGTTGTGTTCTTTTTTTGTACAGATATGATTTTTGGGAAAGTGGAATGGGGTTGTGGAACTAACGCACACTTATTGTGCCACATCCTTGATTTTTTTCTCTAACAGCTATTTCTCTGTGTTTTCTTTTTTGTAAAAGAAGCTGTTTATATTTTGTATTTCCTCTTTAGGAGTGACCAAGAGGGTAATTTCTTCACTCACCTAAATTTGTTTATTCTTGTCTATGTGCTAGACTGGAACCAGTTTGAGTTTCCTGTGTTGCTGTGCACTTGTGAAAAGATCCTGTGTCCCTGGTATTCCTAGTAAACTTCAGATGATGAGGTCACCTGAACGCTGCAAAAGGGACATTGGCAGGGCAGGGGTGGGGCGGGGGTTGGAGGCAGGGATAGCTTTAGCTACTTGCAATTCGGTATTGCAATGATATTAGTATTGCAAGACAAATTTTATTGTATTTTATTTGACATATTTACTGTCATCCAAGATGACAGTGTTTTAGATGACTGGAACTTAGCCTTCTAAGGGCCCCAGATTTTCAGCTCTTTAAATGGAAAATTTCCAAAATAAGCAATTTCCTTCTTAATTAGAGGATAGTGGATATAATAGAACCTGTAGTTTACCATTCAGGGCCATCTCTTTATTTCATGAGGACACCGTGAAGCTTTTGGAAGGAGTTAGCATTTTGGGCTTCTTCCTACATTTAATTGTTATTTATTCAGCTAATATTGAGTGCTTTCCTAGGTGTGAAAACACAGTAATTAAGGTGTGTTTCTTGCTCTCAGAAGGTTCACAGTATTATAGGAAAGGTAGACCAGGATAAAAAAATCTCAGGGAAGACAGTTTGAGGGTGTGCAGGTTTGGAACTCAAGTAGACCTGAATTCAAGCTGCGGAGTGAATGGAGTTGTGTTGGGCTCTGTCTGGCGTTTGCGTGACCAGAGTCAAGTGCATGCATGGCGTCTGTTTATTCGCCTGTGGCAGTGGAAAGATTTCCTGTAGTTTACTGGCCTATAAAAGAGTATAATTTACAACGTTCTTGGGGAAGCCTTTTTATTCTTACATGGCATCACTTGTTCTTCAGGGAGAAGATTTTGAGCACCATGTACAGAATAAAAACACTTCCATTGAGCATACACTTGCTGAATTAATACCTTGATGAACAGGTATATGAAAATCCTTACCCTCAAGTAACTACCAGGTTAGCAGGGAAAATAGGGGCTCAGATACCTGTAGTATGGTAGAAAACTGAATGAGTAACTTATGAAAAAAAAGAAGAGTATACTGTGAAGATTGAATTCAACACATCCATACCCAGTAGGGAGAAGCTGGCAATGATTTATGGAGTGGGTGGTTTTGAAGATGCATCAGGAAGATGGCTAAAATTGGGGGATTTGAGGTGAGCTTTGTAATCAGTAGAACAAACTTGAGGCTTAGTGTGCCAGCAGGAATTATACTTTGAAAGGAGCATAATTTTTACAGTGGACAGAGGTGTAAGATGGGCTCTACAGAAAGGTGTGGGTCCATTCTGTGAAGGGCCTCGAATGCCAAGGTGAGGAAGGTGTCTTTAGGCAGTTTACGAGGTCAACTGGTGAGTGTTATTCCTGGGATGAACCCACTTGGGTTACAATCTAATACTTCTTTTATATGCCATTGGATTTGCTAATGCTCTGCTTATGATTTTTGTATCATATTCATGGATGATATTTCCTTTTAATTTTATTTTTAAAAATATTTATTTATTTAGTATGTATTTATTTATTATGGTACTTTTTTCCATCACCATTTATCTCCTTATACCTCCTGTTGCTTACACGCTCCGTACCTGGTGTCGGCATTGGGGTGTAATGGCCTCATGGACTTAGTTGTGAGCGGCGCCACTTTTTCTTTTCTCTGACTGAGTCTGTGTGATTCTGCAGTAGTGTGATTGCTAAATGTTGGTAGAGCTTATCTGTAAAACGTCTGGACTTGATGTGTTTTTTGTGGGATGATTTTAAATTACTGAGTCATTTTCTTTAATGGTTATGACACAATTTAAACTTTATCTTCTTAAGTTTTGTTAAATTACGTTTCCTAAGAATTTGTTCGTTTAATCTATTTTCAAACTTTTTAGCATTAAATTGTTCATGGTATTCTTCTGTCTTTTTAATCTTCACTCTACCTAGAGTTATACCCCGCTTTTCATCCCCAGCACTGTTTATATGTGCTTCCCTTTTCTTCATCTGTCTTGCCAGAGGTTTGTGTCTTTGATGATGTTTTTTAAAGAGTCACCATTTG
>VMDR010001516.1:0-123364 GCA_007922815.1 Macrotus californicus | reverse complement strand
TTCTACCTACCATTTATGCTTCTTATTTCCTGTACCTTTCCCCCCCCTCCCCACCCCCTCCCCTGCTGATAACCCTCCGTGTGATCTCCATTTCTGTGATTCTGTTCCTGTTCTAGTGGCTTGCTTAGTTTGTTTTTGTTTTAGGTTTGGTTGTTAATAACTGAGTTTGTTGTCATTTTACTGTTCCTATTTTTTATCTTAATTTTCTTAGATAAGTCCCTTTAACATTTCATATAATAAGGGCATGGTGATGATGAACTCCTTGAACTTGACCTTGTCTGGGAAGTACTTTATCTGCTCTTCCATTCTAAATGATAGCTTTGCTGGAAAGAGTAATCTTGGATGTAGGTCCTTGCCTTTCATGACTTGGAATACTTCTTTCCGGCCCCTTCTTGCCTGAAAGGTTTCTTTTGAGAAATCAGCTGACAGTCTTATGGGCACTCCTTTGTAAGTTACTGTCTCCTTTTCTCTTGCTTCTTTTAAGATTCTCTCCTTATCTTTCATCTTGGGTAATGTAATTATGATGTGCCTTGCTGTGTTCCTCCTTGAGTCCAAGTTCTTTGGGACTCTCTGAGCTTCCTGGACTCCCTGGAAGTCTTATTTCCTTTGCTAGATTGGGGAAGTTTTCCATCATTTTTTCAAATAAGTTTTCAATTTCTTTCTCTTCCTCTTCTCCTTCTGGCACCCCTATGATTCGGATGTTGGAATGTTTCAAGACATCCTGGAGGTTCCTAAGCCTCTCCTCATTTTTTTGAATTCTTGTTTCTTCATTGTGTTCTGATTGAATGTTTCTTTCTTCCTTCTGGCCCACACCATTGATTTGAGTCCTAGTTTCCTTCCCATCACTGTTGGTTCCCTGTACATTTTCCTTTATTTCACTTAGCATAGCCTTCATTTGTTCATCTAATTTGCGACCATACTCAACCAATTCTGTGAGCATCCTGATCACGAGTGTTTTGAACTGTGCATCTGATAGGTGGGCTATCTCTTTGTCACTTAGTTGTATTTTTTTCTGGAGCTTTGATCTGTTCTTTCATTTGGGCCTTTTTTTTTTTTTTTTTTGGTCTCGGCAGGCCTGATACTAGTAAGGGGTGGAGCCTTAGCTGTTCACCAGGTCAGGGCCACCCATGTCCCTGCGTTGTTAACGCTGTATGTGGGGGAGGGTCCAACAGGGAACAATGCTGCTTGCTCAGCTCTCTGCTGCTTTTCAGTCACTTCCCCTGCTACCCACAATCAAATTGGGCTCTTCTGGTGCTTATTCCCGGGTGGGTGGGCTTGTGTACGTTCTGGACCCTGTGGGTCCCTCTAATGAATTCTCCTGTGAGGCTGGGAGTTTCTCCCGCTGCCGACTCAACGCCCACAGGAGTTTTCAATCAGAGGTTTGAGGCTTTATTTCCCCACTGGAATCCTGGGTTGCGGGGTCTCGCTCCCCAGTTGTTCCTCCCAGTTTATCCACACGTGAGTGTGGGACCGCCCGGTCCGCCAACCACCGGCATGCGCGAGCCCCCTCCACCCAGCTGCCCGTCTGCCCCTCTTACCGGTCTAGGTGAGTGTTTCTTCTTTAACTCCTTGGGTGTCAGACTTCCATACAGTTCAATTTTGTCAGTTCTGCTTGTTTTTTGTTTTTAAATTGGTTGTCCTTCTTTTGGTTGTGTGAGGAGGCACAGTGTGTCTACCTATGCCTCCATCTTGGCCGGAAGTCCAGGAACATGGGTTTTAAAGTTGAGAGGTGGATTGGGTTGACCCTTTCTGTATGACCTTTAACAAAATTACTTTGACTGTGGGACTGATTTTTCTCATCTCTGAAATAACCTACATAGCAAAATGGGGTTGGAAGGATCCAAAGACACATTCATTCATAGCATTTATTAAATGAATACATGTACCACTTGGGGCAAGTGTCAGAAGTTGAGATTACTGCCAAAAAGTGCATAATAATGCCAGGCTGGGGGTGTTGACCAAAGCCAAGACTTGTGTCGGGAAGGTAGGGAGAGATCAGAAGTGTGGAGTGCTTGTGGCTCTGGTCCGGAGATGCTTTAAGAAAACTCCATTGGATTTAGGGACCAGGGAGCTCTGTGGGCTTTGACTTGGAGCCGTGGTGGCAGGATGGTGGGAGGAATAGCGGGGTTCTTAAGGGAGTTGAGTAGGTGATGAGCACTTGGAGGCAGTGTTTGTTAGCAAGTCTGAGACATCAGATGGTGGGGGAAAGAGGACATTAGGAGAAGAAAGTGGGGTGGGAAGAGAATTGGTTTAAGTGGGGAGGCTGAAGCGTGTGCAGGTGCAAATGCTAACAGGATGGAGAGAGTGCAGAGGAGAGCTCTGGAGGAGGGGACCTGATAGGCTCCAGACACAGGTGCAGGGATTGGCCTTGGACAGAGAGGGCTCCTTTATTGGCATAAGAGTGATGGAAGAGAGGGAGAGGTGGGCAGCAGGCGGATCTGGGCAGAGGGAAGTTGTGGGAATTTTCTTCTGTGAGACTGCCAGGGAACTTCATGGGCTAAATGCGAGGGGCATAGGGAGGGTCCGAGGCTTGAGAAGTTCACAGTGAAGTGGGAGAGACAGACTTCTGCCCAGATGACTAGAGAAGTGTGGGAGGTGCTAGGGTCCTGGCAGACAGATGGGAGGAGGGGGCGTGGTTGTTCAAGGAGGAAGCCAGCTAGCAGAGTTAATGTCCAATGGTCCTTGCCCTGACCAGTTCTAATGGAATACAAAAAGTCATTAACCTGGACTTGTTTTCCTGTCCTTGGGGCTTAGGTCAAGTGGCTATATGATGGGGCAGAAGGTTTCACTGCATGTTAGTCATTTAATACATCCAGTAAATTAATAACCCTTTTTAAATACACCAATATTTGTTTTGGAGATGAAGAAAACGTCAAGAATGTTAGTAAGTGGATCACTTAAGGCAGAGGTTGGAACCCTCAGTTTGTGCTCTGCCTCGGCTACTTGTGCATCAAAATTTTAGCCCTTGGGGGCTGAGAAATTAATCATTTGCACTAAGATGATATTTTAACGGTGATAATTTTCAGCTGTGACTGTTTTTATAGGCGCATTCTCCTTTTCAGCCCTAACATTCTTTGACTTCTGTGAACTATTTCTGACCCTCAGAGATTAAATCTCGATGATTGAAATATTTGTGAACTTAATGTAAGAGTTTGGTAAAGTTGTTTCCCAGCTATCCTTGGACTGTTAAAAATGTAAAATATATTATTCTTTTGTTTGTGGAATATAAGGCATTTAAATGTCGGAGGCCGTTAAACTGAGTTTTCCTCTAACAATGGTGAATTGGTGTATATTCTTGAATGAATACATTTCCCAAAGGGCGAGGTGCACGCCAGATGGTGAAGCGAAACATGATTTCTTTTAAAGAAAAGAACTGGAAGCAAAGTAACATAAATTTGCTTCAGGTTTCCTCTGCAGCTCCTTCCATTTCACTGTATTTTAAGAGCCATGGTGTCATCTGTGAGTTGACACATTCATCCCTTTATAAAAGGGATTTTCAGGCACTCCCTGAATAAAAATGGGGTGGTGGTGATAAAGTTACAAATTCTAGACTAATGAGGTAATTTTTTATTTTTGAAAACGTATATGGAATGTGTAGTCTTTGAACAATCTTGGAGTCATTTCAAAGTCATTTCCCCAAAGCATTTAGCATGCCTCGCGCGTGCAAGCTCACCACCAGGACGGTCTAGACTTGTGCGTCCAACCTGCGTTGCTGTCTCTGGAGGTGCACTTGCCAACTGTGGCTCCTGTGTTGAAAAATCTCGATAGCAAAAATCCATTCTCCACAGAACTGCTCCTCGAGAATTTGACTTCCATTTTTTAGAATGTTTTCACTCAATGTTTTCTTTTAAACATAGTAGCTTTCCCTGGTGAAGTCATTTCATTTCTGTGGTCATGCTTTGATTTGTGTGTCAGATATTTCCATCATCCGAGAGCAGACAATACGGATATGAGGAGGGACAGACAGCTGGCCACGCCCATGTGCAGAGGTCAGCCAGTCCCCCCTGCCAAAAAACAAGTGTTGTAACCAAAATGGTCAAAAACAACCATTTGGGGGTTCTGGTGATTGCCTTTGCAGACAAGACATTGAAAACTGTTCAGTTTTAAAAAACTTCTAGAGCTTCAGGTAAGAACCACTGGAGACGGTCGCCTTCCTGCCTGAGGCTCCCCCAATCCCCCCACCCCCGAGCATCCTGGTCTAGCCAGCACCAAGCCAAGTCTGAAAAGCAGCAGCTTTTTTGCCTGAGGGGTGAACTCCACAGAGGGGGGCGGGGTTGGAGGCTGTGCAAAAATCATGACTTTGTCAGTTAAAAGTGGTGAGCTTGGAAGGAAATGTGGAGCAAACTCAGCTTTGCTAGCCTGAGGTTGCAATTCCAGGTAGAGCAAATGGCTGACCAGTGGAAATTTAATGAGGAACCCCTGGAACTGAGACAGCCATGAAGGGTCCTGGCTGAAGGGAACAACTGACTCATGTGCAGGGGAGAACAAGAAAGCCCAGTGGGCACAACGGCCTCAGCCAACAGCAGCCTGGCTTGTGTGCTTTTCTCAGTCAACACACAGATCCGTTGGCAATGGACAGAAGCCACATGGGCTCTGGGTATTCAATGAGCGCAACCTCCTGCTGTCCATCAAGTCACAAAGCAGCAACCTCTGGGAAGCCAGAATAAGAGATTAAAATGAGAATATAAAAAGAGCCGTGGCTAGATGGCTCAATGGGTGGAGCATCAACCTGATATGCCAAGGTTGCAGGTTCGATCCCTGGTCAGAACACATACAAGACTCAACTAATGAAGGCATAAGGACATGGAACAACAAATCTCTCTCTCTCTCTCTCTCTCTCTCTCTCTCTCTCTCAAATCAGTAAGAAGAAGAAAAAAAAACAGCACAGACATCAGGAGCCACTCTCCTGTGAGGAAGATGGCTTCCTCAGTTTAAATCCAAATTTTAAAAATCAGAAAAGTTCACCAGAATTAATAGTTTCTACATATGATCTAAATTGTCCAGATTTCAACCAACAACTCTGAAGTGTGAAGAAGAAGAAAATGGGATCCCTACTCAGGAAAAAGCCATCAGAAGAAGCCGGGTGGCCTGAGTGCTGGGTTTCGCCCGCAGAAACTGTAGAGTGGTCGTCAACACAAATCAAAGGCGGTCTGTTCGAAGCGCGCAGAATGAATGCTTGTATGCTCCTCACTCAGCTTTATCAAATCTGAACACTACGCTGTGCTTTCTTCAAAAAGTGTTTTTAACTTTTCATTAGAGAAAACTTTGAACATAGACACAAGTACATGGAACAAAACCCACTTCAACAATTAACAGCTCAGGGTTGTCAACTCTCATCCTGCGCCACCACCCACTCCCTCTTGTTGTTTGGGAAGCATTGTCACAGACCTTAACGCTGCAGCCCGGGGCCAACCTGCCTGCTTCTTGTAGGACAATAGGTGTGATCCTACAAAGGTATGCATCTCCTATTCCCAAACTGTCCCGGAATGGTGTTGAAATTTAATATCCCATTGGAACATATAGAGAATCTTACATGGTCTCTCCTATATGTGGTCTTAAAAGTCTCTTTTTTGGTGCAATATGGCGACATACTATATGAGAGTGGCATATTTTTTTTATTTTTATTTGGCAAAATTAAAAGTTGACAGTGTAAGGTTTCTTCTAATTTTGGAGGGTGTTGATTTTACTGATCTGGTAAATTCAAGACTCTGGGAGCCACTGTCGTATGTGGATTGTAAATAGGAAATGAGGTCACTTGAGCATCCTACTATTATAAAATTTATATTGAATATTAACTTTGCCCCAAACCTCAGTATATATTAAGTGTCAGAAAACTAATAGACAAAAACGAAACAGAGACAGCACATAGGAGAATGTCAGTAGCTATTTTCTCCGGAGCATCTCTGGGGCTCCATGGAGGAGGGTGCCGGCCTGAAGTCTTTGACAGTAGAGCTCTCCCATTTCCCACGTGAGTCTGCGTTCAAACCCCAGTCCAAACAAGCCACACAAAGAGCCCAGGTGTTTTCCTGAGTCGCCGGGTTTCCCGAGAATTCCGAGCGTGTACAGCGGGTCCTGATGTCTAGAGCAGGTTGGTTGTGGGGGAGGACAGTCAGAGATGCATGAGATAGGCGGAGGTGTCCCTGAGAGGTTCAAACACCTGCTCCCAGTCCCTGTTCTGTCTCTGATGGTACGATCTTGGGTAAATTAGTCCCACCAGGCCTTCGCTTTCACATTTGTCAAACTGGGTGGCAGTACATGGTTTATAAGTTCAGGACTCAGTCATTCTTCCAGGCAGTGATCTTTTTTAACACCCCCTGGACCGGCGAGGGTCCTCCCTGGATGCTCCCTTGACCTGTGCACACTTGCTAGGCTGAGCAGGGACTCACAGTAACAACAAAAGAGGATGTTTCCTAACCTTTAGTGAGGACCTACTGTGCCTTGGCACCTGCTAGGTGCTTTATGAACACTACTTCCTTTACAACACCGTGATGGTATTTTTGCCCCCGTTTTATAGCTGAAAATCTAAAGCTCAGCAAGGTTAAAAACTTGCTTAAGGTGCTGCATTTGCCAAGATTCTCCAGAGAAACGGAGCTGGTATTTTTAAACATTACATACGTTTAACATAAGCACGACACAGAGGGCAGAAACCATGAAGGATGGGATTAAGACATGTAAACACATAGAAGTGTAAAGGTATGCATTGCCAAAAATGCCATAGATTAAAAGGTAAAATAAGACAAACTGACAAAAATATTTGTAACATATTAAATGGTAACAGGGAAATCTCTTTACTATAGAAACAAAGATGGGCAAAGTAAGTAAAGATAATTAATGTTCCTTAAGGTTTCTGGTGGAGCTGGCTGCTTGTCCTCTGATGCCCATTTTCTGCTTGCACAGTAAGAGAACTCCAGATTTTTAGCTAGGTAGGTTCATGATCTCTCAGAACAGATGACACCTCCCAGTGTCCCTTACAGCTAGATGCTGCTACAAGGGACGTGTTCCAAAATGTACGTGTAGTGGTGGCAGTGCACCATTGCACCATTTTGGACCTTGTCGAGTAGGCCAACACCTTAGAGACTGCTAGGCCACAAGATAGAAGGAGCCTGAATCTCCAGGATCTTAAAGGAACAGAGCTGCCAAACTAGCCCTAGATCACCAACCTACAGAATGTCAGAACACGAATAATTTTATCCCAAAACATACCTGTTGAGCTATTTCTATTGCAAACATACCACCATCACCACCACCACCACCAACCACCACCCAAAACCCCAAACCAAAACCACCCCTAGGGTAAAATCCTTTTGACTTTTTTATTAGTTCACAGGGAGTCACTGGGTGCCTGGTAAGTCAGGAGAGGAAGTACATTTAGGGAAATGTCTCAAAAGGACTTGAACATTTGGGTCTGGGGCAAAAGAGGGAAGTCAGGGATGATGGGAGGGAGTTGAGTCATCTGCACAATGCTGACAGTTTACGGGAACTGTCACCTGCAGGATCAGTGACTATTTCCACAGGAAGATGGTGAGGAAAAGTAGAGGCTGGATTTAACTTCGGGGGGCTCTTGAGTCGGGGAGGAGGAGAAAGGAAAGAGGCTGGGTCAAATGCAGAGTTGTGGTGAGCAAAGCAGGGCACCTTAAAGCCACGGACATGAGGGGAGAGGACGGAATATCGGTGGTCGAATCCTTCAAGGAGACTAATGAACAATTAAAGATGAAGGGCATGGTATTTGGCCACAAGAGCACCAGGAAACTTAGGAAGCATCATTTTGGGTAAATGGTGGTGAGATGGCCAGATGTCAGAGGATTCAGGTGGGACTAGTTGATGAGGTGACCGACATATGTACCCATGTGTCATGGATTCTAGCTGTGCAAGCAGGAAGTCAGAGGAAGCAAGTGTTGACCTTGAGAAGGAATATGTGTGTATCTTCCAGGAACTCCTTGTGGTTAATTTAACCGTTGCTGACAGAGGCCTGTCACACACTCAGTGATTTAGTAGTGAAAGCAGACTGAGCCGCCAGCCTCCTGCACTGGGTTCCTGCCATCTGAGCCCACCCTCATGAAGAAGCTCCTGAAATCATCCTTCGACCAATAGGACTGAGACTTGCCCTGTCTAATTGGACATGCAGAACCACATCCTCATTTGTATCTATACTAACCAATTGGAGCAGCTCCATAAATGACCATCAGGATGTGTGATTGTGACCAATCAGGAAAGCGCTATTGGATCAATCAGACTGTGCAAATTTGGATTTCTCATTTGCATAAAAGTAGACCAATCAGAGACTAAGGCAAGACTTTCTCTATAAAAGAAGCAGTCTCCCCTTTATCTCAACAGAACCTACCATGGTTTCCATGGGAGGCTGCGTCCCCCAGGTTTGCAAACTGATCACCTGAATACTTTCTCCTTACTGCACCCCATCCTGGGGATTACTGTTGGTACTACTGGGGTGGCCAAAAAGTCCGTTTGTTTTTTTCTGTAAAATGGCTCTAGGAGCACTTAGTTGTCTTTAACTTCGTTTGAAACAATTTTGTTAGATTGTGTTGTGACTGCTGTCCTATCAGTGTGCATTTAAAAAAACTTATCAAAATTGGTGAATTTTTGTGCAGCCATTTTAATATTGAAGAGGGAAGAAAATAGGGCACATTTTCAGCAAATTATGCTTTATTATTTCAAGAAAGGTAAAAATGTAACTGAAATACAAAAAAGATTTGTGCAGTGTGTGGAGAAGGTGCTGTGACTGATTGAATGAGTCAAACGTGGTTTGTGAAGTTTCATGCTGGAGATTTCTCACTGGACGATCCACCACAGTCGGGTAGACCAGTTGAAGGGGACAGCAGTTGAATCGAGACATTAACTGAGAAGAACCATTGTTGTACCAGGCAGGAGATAGCTGACATACTCAAAATATCCAAATCAATAAAGTTATTGGCGAAAATGAAAACTCTGTCCTTTATTTTATGGAAAAAGCATGCAGACTTTTTGGTTAACCCAGTAGATTGGTGGCTGTGAACTTTTGCTGGAACGAGCCATGGTAAACTGGAAACATGAGGGCTCTAGGATTGAAGGGACTTGGTTTAGGCTGGAGTTGTGATTGTTCATTACCTGCGTGGCTGTGACGTCTCTAGGTCTGTCTCTCATGTGCAGGATGGAGGGCTTCCTGTTTGATAGCAGCCTAGTGGGGTCAAAGGAGAGGGTGTGTGCAGAGTCTAGCACGGTCATAAACATTCATCAATGTCACCTTCCCTGGGTTGCATTCTCTCCTAGAAAGGCATTCTGATCTGATTATTTTAGACAGTGAAAAAATAAAGAATTTAATGTTAATAGTCAAAATATATCATTACATATATTAATTGTGTGAAATTTACCCTCAATTTGAGGCATCATATATATATATATATATATATATATATATATAATTTTTTTATTATTATTATTTTAAATAGCTCATCTGTTTTCCAACCCATGCCACAGTGAGGAAATCGAGTTTCCCTGGAGCCAGGAAAGTCCCATTGAGCAGATGTTAGTTAACCTCTTACATTTACATTGCAATTTGCATTTTGTGAAGTTGTTCTGTAGTTGTGACTGCATTTAACTCCAATGATGGGAGGTGAGGTAGATGTTGGGATGTCTATTTTGCAAGTAAAAAATTAAAAAAACAAACAAACACTTAGCAAAGGAAGTGATGATCTCTAGAAGCCAGCAAGGGTACTTTAGCAGTCCATGCTCCACAAACCTCATTTTCTTTTTTAAAACAGAATTGCCAGATCAGGAAATGCTATCGATAATGTGCATTTTGATGTTAGCTGGGCATCTGATAAAGTCTCCCACCAAGTCTTTGTGGACAAGATGGAGAAATGGAAGCTGAATGAGAGAAGCTGGTGGCACCCCAAGTCAGAGCATTAGCACTGGCCCCAAAATGTGGAAGAAAGAGAAATGGATCAGTGTCAAGCCTGATGGAGGGCTTCATTCTAGCACTTGTCCTGGTAAATTTTTAAAAATTAATATTAATTTTGAGAGAGATCAATTTGGTGTTCCACTTATTTATGCATTCATCGATTGATTTCCTGTATGTGCCCTGACCTGGGAATGATCCTGCAACCTTGCTATATCAGGATGATGCTCTGACCACTGCCCGAGCTTTCCAGTCAGGGCTGTCCTGGTACATTTTTAGTGATAATTGTGATAAAGCTGAAGACATCACGACCAGCAGATCTGCATTTGTCAAAGCTGGGAATAATACTTAATACTTTAGATAGTAAAATTCATGTTGAAAAAGATCTGGAACAATGGACTAAAATTTCATAGGGACACGTGCGAAACTTTGTTTTCCATTAAAAAAAACTAGCAACCCAAGTACGGGATGGAGATGGCATCAAGCAGCCCATATCCTGTGGACTGTTTTCATTGGTGCAAGTTCAGTCTGAACCGAGGGGCTGAGGCAGCCAGAAGAAGAGGCTGTCCAGGCTGCAGCAGGGTCCATGGCTCCCAGAGGACCCGTGGGTAGGACTGGGGTGGTCAGCTGGGGAAAAAGATACGAGCTCCGGCAAGAGGTGGGACTGTTTTCACAAAAAGGAGGCTGGTTATGTAGCAGAGAGGGCAGCCCATGGCTGCAGAGGGGAAAATGAGGACCCGGGGAAGGTGGTTACACGCAGGGAAGTAGATTTGGGTCCAACTCAAGATAATTTTCTAACAGTTGGAACGGTTCGACAGTGAGCGAGGCTGTCTTACTGAGGCTATGATTTCCTTGCTCATGAAAGTGGGTAATGCAATATATGCTAGACATTAAAGATATTTTGGGAAGGATTGTGTAGGGGTTAGAATGCAGACACAGGGGCAGCCATGAGGATGACTAGCTTATTTTAGTCCCTGAACAACCCTGAGAGCTTAGTACTATTTCTATTTTGCAGATGAGGAAACGGAGATGCTGAGAGGTTTAGTGACATGTCCAAGGTCACCTGGCAGGTAAACTCAGATCCAAGTCTTTTATCGCAACCCCTGTTCTTTCCCTTTTATTCCAGCCCTGCAGTTTTAGGATGGAAACCATCTCTGGGACCATGGACAGTTCTGGTCTCACGATACTCTGTTAGCTCACGATATGGGAAATGGGCACATCACTTTTTGCCTCCCTCCGAATCCTTTAGGGAGGTTGGTGGCCTAAGTTGGGTAACGTGTTGCACTAAAGTCATTTAAAACTCTCTCTACCCCTCCAAAGAGCCCTGCCTATATAGAGGATATTTTTCAATAAATTAACCTCATATTTTTGAATAGGTAATATACACACATACTACAAAATTCAAATTATACCAAACAGTAAGCAGTGAAGGGCAAATTTTCCTCTCACATCTCTGGCCCAGCCAGCTACCCAATCTCTTCCCTGGGAGACCAACAGTGCTAACAGCGTCATGTGTTTCTGTGTTCACACAAGCAAGAACTGCTGTGCCTATACTTTTCTCCAATAACGGCACGCTTTAGACACAGGTCTACAACTTACTTTTACACTTACTATAGTAGGTTGATTCATGTGAACTTACCAGTATTCTACCATTTTGACCTCCAAGATACTCGGGAAACCCTTCAATATCAGCACATACGGAGTTGCTTCAGTGTTTCGTTTTCTAATAAAGTGTAACAGACAGAAGACTTCACAAACCCCAAGTGTTCACTTCCCTGTAGAATGAACACCCAGATCAATCATTGGAACATTACCAGCACCCAGAGGCCCCTGGAGTCACTGACCCCTTTTGATTTCTATACCAGTGGAGTCAGCCAATAGGCACTCTTAATACATCTCCCACTTTTCTTATTGGCTGCACAATCGTCCGTTTCTGGGAGCCCCTCACTCTGCTTAGCTCTAGAGGTGCCCGGGCGATGGACGTTAAGGCTGTTTGCAACCTTGCGCTCCTGCAAGTTTGGGGAACCGTGAACAACCTCGTAAATATTATGCATTTTAAAAAAATGTTTTATGATGGGAAATTTCCAACACGCACAAAGTAAATAGAACACACGGACACTCGGCTTAGACAACTATCGACATTCTGCCATTCTTGTTAAAATACTTTCAGAGTACCGCGGGGTATCTCAAAACAATTCTTTTTCTCCCCCTTCTAAATTCTTTCAGCTGGGCCAATAATCAAATTAACAGAGACACATTAACAGTAGAAAATCAAATTTTGAGTACATGCGAATGGGGAATTCACACGATCATGAAACAACCTTGTTTGGTGTGAGGCAACGTTGGGGACACGTGACGTTTTGGACGAAGGGCAGGAGAAGCGGGACTGTGGTTTAGAGGTAGGTGAGGAAGACTGGAACACGCGTGGCTGGTCAATGCTTGCTGGCCCTCCCGGAAACAATGAGACACAGGGGGAATCTAGTAAACAGGCCCCCCCGGGGGCTCCTGTCACCCACCGTGCCCAGTTCAAATTAGGCAGCTGAGGCGAACCTCCTAGGGTTCCCAGACGTCTTTCCCTCTGGACCTGTCTGGCAGCCAACAGGGGAGGGTCTGAATTTCTGAGTCTTTTCTTAATTAGCAGCTTAAAAATCAAAATCCCAAAAGGCAGCTTCAAGGTGCCAAAACTTGTGTCCCCTTCAGTACAATTCCATTTACTTACCATTAATGCCCTCTGAGGAGGCTGGACGTGCAGCCTTTGGAGGCTCAGCTGTGGGACCTTGGGAGTCACCTAACCTTCTCAACGGGGCTAATGACGCTTCCAGGGCACCGGGCTGCTGGCGCAGAGAAGGGCCCTCACCCCGGCTTTTCCAGCTGTAGGTGTGGCCTTTCCAGCTGTAGGTGTGGCCTTGCTGAGGGCCCCGAGGGAAGACTCAGGTGGGGAGGGAGGCCCTGGGACAGCTGCCAGGTCCCTTTGGTCTCTTATAGAGCAGTGTCTTTGGTAAGAGTTCATTTGATGAAAAGTTTTCGAGTGCTTTTTTTTTTTTTTTTTTTTAAGTAAGAAAAAAGTTTGAAGCCACCGGTATAATGAATGCGAAGAACTTAGCAGAGCGCTTTTAGAGTGTTCTGATCATCCTGCTTTTCTGGCTGTCCTTTTTGTCTCTCAAAGCATCTTTTCTGTTGTTAAAATCGCTTTCCAGCCAAGGGACACTAATTTTTTAATGAAAACATTTTGTTTTTTGTTTTTTAGCTTTATTGGGATATAATTGACATTCAACATTGCGTGAGTTGAAGGTGTGCGACGTGTCGATGGGGTCCACGGGCACGTTTTAACTGAAGCGAGACGGTGCCCGGAGGCTCAGGGGCCGCGGGCGGGCGCGGCGCGTCCCAGGGAAGGTCTGCGTTGCACACGCTGATGTCTTCAGTCAGCGTCAGCCAGACTCCGTCCTACACCCCTTCTGGAAAGTCGCGAGTTCCTGTCGCTTACTCCAAGCCTCTGCTTCATTGGTTCTGGTTTCCCAATAAATCATAAGACTCGAGTCCCTGTCGCGGCGCTTGTCATGAGCTATTGGAGAGGCGACTAACTTTTCACGCGTGTCCCAAAGCCAAGGGCTGCTGGCGTGTTGCATCCCCTCCCACGCCGCGGCCGCGGCCGCCCAGCCCCGCGAGGATGTCCTCCCTGGGTGGGAAGTAAAGGGTCAAGAGGCCCTCCCCGCCCCCCCACCCCACCCCCGCCCCCCACTCTCCGGCACTTGCCCGCCAATCGCCTCCAGCGGAGATGCTGGGAGCCGGAGTGCGGCTGCTCGGCCCCGGGGAAAGGGCTCTCCTCCCAGCGCTGAGCACTGGGTCCTGGCAGACGCCCCGAGATTGTTGTGAGCGCTGTAATCTGAACCAGCTGTGTCCAGACCGAGGCCCCATTTGCATTGTTTAACATACTTAGAAAATGAAGTGTTCATTTTTAACATTCCTCCTCCAATTGGTTTAATGCTGAATTACTGAAGAGGGCTAAGCAAAACCAGGTGCTCTCGCTGTGGGCTCTCCAGTGGCTCGGAGGACCCAGGCTCGCCCCTCGTCCTCTGCACAGCTCGCCGTCCCCCCTGGAATTAAATAGCAGCCAGACCCTCGGGCCCAGAAGAGGCCGGAGTTCAGGAACTGCTCGGAGGGTCCCGCACGGCGAGCTCTTTTTCCTCCCCGCTTTGCTTCTCCGGCTCACGCATCTTGGACATGCCAGGATTGAAAAGGTAGGCTCTCCCCTCCGGATTTTTTCCTCCAGGGTCTGGAAACCTTCCCGAAAACCTGATGGGCGGAAAATGGCTATGGACTGACTCAGGCGGTGTCGGGATATTGGAGAGGGCATGCGCTCGTGATGCAATGATATTGCTAATTGTAAAAAGCTGCGCCTCTGTAACTTTCATCCTGAAGCCTTCTTTTGGGAGTGGGTATTTCAGAGTCCAGTTTCAGAGTCAGCATCCGGCAGAGGTCTGCGAAGACCTCAGAGCTCGGTTCCTCTTTCTCTTCGGAAAGGGCAGCAAATTAGTGTGCCGTTTTCCCAAAAAAATTTATGTATTTTTTTCAATCCGGGAGAGCCAGCACTGGCTCCCGAGCAATTATTTTGCTGCATCGGCGGCTGGACAAGCGAAGGAGGGGCTGCACATCCCGGGCTGGCTTTGCCCCATATGTGGGGTCCAGGAAGGGCATGCGACCCCGAAGTCTCAAGCCACTGAAAAGTGGGGCCGGCAGACAGAGCTACATGTAAGCCGACGTTTTTGCTGTTCTTTAAGAAAGTCGTAATTCCAGGCAAAGGATCCTGAGACTGTGAAGAACTCTATCTAGACTATATCTGCCCAGTCTTTACTGAGCAAAGTCTTCACAACGGAGCTGCTTTGGACCAGTCGTGTGTGTGCGTGCACATACGCTGAGAATGAAGTGGTGATGGTGTCACCCTGGATTGGGGACACACGGCCCTGAGGTTCTGCCGGTCTCTCTGGCTTTCCCCACAGTAGTTAGGATGGTGTGCAAGGTGGGGGGACCCACCTGTTTTCCAAAGTCCCAGGGACCCCTTATGAGTGCCAGAGGCTTCCCTAGTACTCCCATAGTTAGTTTATTTTTTGTAGTTTGCTAGAGTTTTCCATGACAAGGTGCAACTGTTGGTGGCAAGTGAGAGTAGCATGCTTGGGCATTACTTCGTTTTTCAGAAAACGCTCTCAGTTAGCCTAGAGCTGACCTGGCCGCCAGGACCCAGCTGTGGTCTTTTCTGGGGCTGGGCGGGAGGCTGGCCCTCACAGAAGGGGGCCTGTCTCAGGACCGCTCTCCCGCCAAAGGGAGCGGGAGAGTCAGGAGTAGGGGAGCAAGGGGGCAAGCGTGCCTTTTCCACTAGCTCTTGAAGTCCACGGCGTTCAGGCTACCTGTTCTGACTCCAACATAAACGAGACAGGCTTTATAGCCGACCGAAAGAAAGCCTCATGTGAAGAGACAGGAAAACATTGAAATTCATAATATACAGCCTGGAAAATAAACTTGTTATTGTTCTTTCATTCCTTCCAGATAGAAATCTGGCTGTCGCAAATATCAAAAAGCCCTGGGATTTGGCTCTGTACTTTATAAGGTCAGAGCTGTCTCCCGCGCCCGAGAACTTTGGCGTGCAGACACTCGGATGAAATAAAAACTTGTGGATGCTCAGGGTCTTCAGTCTTTGGACTGGAGACTAGATGAGGGAGCTGGGCTTGCATCTTCAGCACCACATCAGGCTTCCATTCCCTCTGGATGCCACCTTAATCCCAGGGTACTTAATTTGAGTCCTTGGGTTTCAAGTACTCAAAGCTGTTGACTCAGATGAGCCTTGTTTCCTGAACTGGGTGAGCTTTGTAGTCTACTGAACGTTCTTGTTATAAAGGGAGAGATTTTAAAGTGGAGATTTATTTGACAGGAACATGTCACTGAATCCAACCAGGATCCAGGTCCCACTGCTCTGCTGAAGAAGCCTTTGAGATCACCTCCTCCAGGAAGCCTTCCCTGACCTTCCTTTCCCTAACTTCCAGCCTGGCTCTCATGGCACTCAATGGGTGTTTCTGTCAGTGTCCTACCCAAAGTGTGTAGATATTATTGATTCATGTATCTCCCCAACCAGCTCTCCAGGGCAGGGATTGGGTCCTAGTTTTGTAGCTCTTCTGCCTAAGGTCCACACCTGCAAGTAGTAGTTGCTCAGAAAAATCCCCATTGAACTGGATAATAATAGCACCAAATAAAGCCCTATATTTGCATAGATTTTTTTTTTACCCTCTTAGCCATTTTAATCATGCAGTTCAAGCATTAACATTCACATTGTTGTGCAACCAGCCTCCAGAACTTTCACCTTGCAAAGCTAGAACTCTATTCCCGTTAAACAACTTCCCAGTGTCTCCTTCCAGCCCCTGGCAACCACCAGTCTACTCTCTGTCTATGATTTGGATTGCTGTCGGTACCTCCTGCAAGTGGAGTCCTGCCGTATTTGTCTTTTAGTGACTGGCTTACTTCTCCTAGCATGATGCCTTCAAGGTCCATCCAATTTGTAGCATATATCTGAATTTCCTTCCTTTTTAAGGTTGAGTAATATTTCATTGCATGTAGATACCACATTTTGTTTATCTGTTCATCCATCAATGAATGAAAGATTGCTTCCACCTTTTGGCTATTGTGAATAATGCTGCTATGAACAAGGGTGCACATGTATCTTTTTGAGACTCTGTTTTTAATTCTTTTGGGTATATACCCAGAATTGGAGTTGCTGGATCATATGGTCATTCTATTTTTTTAAAAAGATTTTATTTATTTATGTTTAGAGAGACATGAAGGGAGGGAGAAAAAGAGGGAGAGAAACATCAATATGTGGTTGCCTCTCACGCGCCCCCTACTGGGGACCTGGCCCACAACCCAGGCATGTGCCCTGACTGGGGATCGAACCGATGACCCTTTGGTTCTCAGGCTGGCACTCAATCCACTAAGCCACACCAGCCAGGGCTAGTAATTCTATTTTTAATTTTTTTTTAGAAACTCCCAATCTCTTTTCCACAGTGGCTGTGCCATGTTACATTCCCCAAAAGAGTGCTCAAAGGTTCCGATTTCTCCCAGCCTCATCAACATTTGCTATTTTCTGTTCTTTTGATTGTAGCCGTCCTGATGGGTGTGAGATGGTACCGACGTTGTGTTTTTAATAAGATTTTATTTATTTACTTTTAGAGAAGAAGGGAGGGAGAAAGAGGGCAGGGGAACATCAATGTGACTACGTCATTTGGTGGCCTCTCACACGCCCCCAACTGGGGACCTGGCCCGCAACCCAGGCACGTGCCCTCGCTGGGAATTGAACCAATGACCTTTCAGTTCGCAGGCCAGCATTCTATTCACTGAGCCACACCAGCCAGGGCTCAGCGTTGTATTTTTAAAGCCTATTGGCAACTGTGATTTTTTGGGGGAAAAAGCTTGTATGGTTGAAGGGTAGGAATCTCAGAGAGGTTTGGTGGCTTGTGAATGTCAGAGCTGGCCTGACTCCCGACTTTGTGACTCCCCCTAAGTTTTCCCGCTGTGCTTCTCCTTTTGCCCAGGTCCCCTCCTCCCCTCCTCCCTTGGGGCCAGCATGAAGCACGCTGTGGGATTGGGTGACTTTCTTGTGACGCCTTCCTTCCATGGGATCCACCTTTCCTTTCCTTTCATCGTTGGAGGGCATGCTGGCTCCTTCCATCTGTTACCATTTCATAATAAAGGTGTTTGAAACTCAGGCCCATCCCTCTGTAAACAGTGATTGGCCGATACATTGTTACTACCACTGCAGTGGGTTTTAGCTTTGTTCTTTGAAGTAGCAAAGCCATTTGTTGAGAAAATGCCATCTAACGCATTATGCCAACATATGAAACCAGTAGAAGAGGACCGTTCTGTATGGGATGGTTGGGGTATCTGGGATCCCCCTTGGTCTCTCCAGAGTTCCCCCCTTCCCCGATATAAGCACAAGGTGACATCGCCATTGTAAATGCACAGCAGTGTGAGATCCATGTTTACCCTCAGACCTGGATCCGGGAAGTATCTCGGGCATTTATGTTGACTTCTTGCTCTCCGCAGGATACTCACTGCCACCATTCTGGCGTTCTGTCTTCCAAGTCCTGGGAATGCACAGGTAAGCTTTCAGTTTTGTCGACGCCTTGGAAGTGTGTTGCCAGTCAGGTGGTCCGGCCACACCTCGTGGAATCCTAGGCTTGGCGGGGGCTTTGCTGTTTACCTAAATTGAGCTCTTCCTTATACAGAGATTAGAGCGGAGACTCCCCCCCCCCCCGGGCGATGTAGTTCAGAATCGGCAGGGCCGGGACCTCGGTGCCCTGACTCTCAATCCAAGATTCTCATCATCGGAGCACCCCCCTTCATTTGTGTCCCTGTGGGGGAAGTCTTCACTTACCTTAAATGTTAAATCAAATGTGCTCTGCTGTTTCTGGGCAGCAGTGCCCCTGTGTGTCTGCACTTGGCATTAGCCGCTGAGCCAGGGCTGGCACCCCACTGTACTGGTCTCCTGAGCTTTATAGCACAGCCCACTGACTCATCCACTCTGTTTCTGTTGCTCCAAGGCTCTAAGACCCCTGAACCTGCTCCCAGGAATGCAGGCTACATCCCTGCATCCCTGAACTCCTGTCACCTCCCCCCTGTAAAACGGCAGACCCCAGAGCTTCCCGAAAGGCCCACTGACTGTGGATTTTCTAAATGCAGAAACTTGTAACTCATGTCAGGGACCGTTGGAGGTCTATTTCTGGATGTGTCCTTGAGGAATTGTCTTGCTGAGTTTGAAGTGGAGGAATTTCCCCAAATCTACCTTTCTTAGAAAACAGACTGCATCACTGAGCAGCTTTATTTGATCTGCAGACCTCAGGACCCAGTAGAGGAGTTCATGGGGTACAAAGAACTCCTGCTGGGTGCTGGGAAGGGGAGGTTGAATAGCACCCAAAGAGAGCAACTGCGGATGGACGCAGGACGTGCCTCATCAGACGGCTCAGATGCGATCTTTGTGCTTCATGACCACAGCACGAAACAGCCCCAAAACCGTCTGCTCCAGATGGGGGTTTTGAAGCAAAGGTGCAGGTGCTTAAAAAGTAGTGCTAAGTGTGAAGTGATTGTGCACAAAAAGGACGAGCAGGGGTTCTAACACAGGTGTTGGTGTAATGGATGCTTTTTTTATTTCCTGAGCTTTCTGTGATGCCATTGTAATGTTTTTATAGTTGAACAAAAACACGTCAGTAAACGACCTTGCCTCCCCCTTCTCTCTCCCTCCTGCAGCAGCAATGCACTAACGGCTTCGACCTGGACCGCCAGTCAGGACGGTGTTTAGGTAAGAGGCCCCGGAAGACCCTTTGTGGGGGCGGTGGGGGGGGTCAGTGGCAGCCCCAGGGCAGGGCTGTGTCTTCCTTAGATGTTGTTCAACATTGCCAAGTCTGCATTAGCCTTGCCCACGGAAGAAAACAGTGCCACAGGATGGCTGAAGTCAATGGCACCCTTTCATCCATCACCTTCTTTGTTCCTGTTACCTGTCCCCTTCACCAGGGTAAGCCCTGGGAGGAGACGAAGATGAGTATGAATTGATCCCTGTCCCCAGGGAGCTCTCTATCGGCACTAATGTGCATTGGCTGCCTCACTGAATGGCCACCAACGTAGCAGCTTAAGTGGCACAGATGTATTATCTCACTGGTCTGGAGGTTGGAAATTTGACAGAGATCTAACCGGGCTGATCCTGAGGGGCGAGCAGGGCTTTGTTCTGCTCTGGACGCTCTAGGGGAGAATCCAGGTCTGTGCTCATGTGTGTTGGTGACAACACTGAGTTTCTTTCTGTCTTTAAATTGAGACATAATTGACATATGACATTTTGTAAGTTTAAAGTGTCCAACATGTCTGTTTGATATACTTCTACATTGAAATATGGTTACCACCAGAGCTTTTGCTGGTACCTCCAACACATAACAGGGTTCTCCCTTTTTTGTGATGAGAACATTTAAGGTCTACTGTCCTAGCAAGTTCTGAGCACGTCACACAGCACTGCTAACTGTGATCACAGTGCTGTGCGTTAGACCCCCAGGACTTACTCACCCCAACACCCACCGTTCCTCTCACTGTTGTCCTAAGTTTGGCTTTCTCAGGGTCCGCAGATAAGTGAGAATGCGCAGTGTTTGTCTTTCTCTGTCTGACTTACCTCACTCAGCACACTACCTCCAGGATCCACTTGTGTCATCGCAAATGGCAGGGTTCCTTTCTTTTGTGCCTGGAATACTATCCCATTGTGTGTGTGTGTGTGTGTGTGTGTGTGTGTGTGTGTGTGTGTGTGTGTGCGTGCGCGCACGCGCACATGCGCGCACGTGCTTGTGTGTATGGCACCTTCTTTACCCATCCATTCATCCATAGATGGCCACTTAGGTTGTTTCCGTACCTCGGCTACTGGGAATAATGCCACAATGAACATGGGGGTGCGGATGTCTCTCTGAGACCCTGTTTTCATTTCCCTTGGATGTACACCCTGAAGTGGAATTGCTGGCTCGTAGGTAGTCCTGTTTTTGTAAATTTAATCTTTATCGTGTTTTTCCCCATTATCGTTTAGTCCTCTTCTATGCCCCTCCCCCCAGCAGTCACCACACTGCTGTCCGTGTCCACGAGTCCTTTTTCCTTTTTGCTCAATCTCTCCACCCCCTAACTCCCCTCCCACTGGCTGTCATCTGTTCTCCATCTATGAGTCTGTCTCTGTTTTGCTTGTTAGTTCAGTTTGTTCAATAGATTCCACATACAAGTGAAATCATATGGCATTTGTCTCTCTCTAGCTGCCTTATTTCACTTAGCATCATGTTCTCCAGGTCCATCCACATTATTGCAAAGGGCAAAAGTTTCTTCTTTTTTATGGCCAAGTATAATTCCTCCTAGCGCACCAGTTTCATGGATGAGTTCAGGCTGACAGCTACTGAATGAGGCACTCAGAGCCCCCGCTTCTCCTTTCCTAAGGTGGGAACTGTGGGAGGTTCCCAGGCGAGATGGCCAGGGTGAGCCATCAGCATCCTAGCATCCCTGCTGGCCTCCTGTCCCACATGGAGCAGCCCCCAAGGCTGGCGGGACATCCCCATGTGTGGGAGCAGGTCAGCTTCCCGTCTCAGGCTGGGGCCAGAGTTCAGGCTGCCCCTGCCCTGGGCCAGTGAGGCTGGTGTTCTAGAACGCCCACCTCCCCTTCCAGGCAGAACAGGCGGGGCACCAGCCTGGCTGGCAGTGCGCCCTGCATGCTGGCACCATGTGAGCCAACTTCCAAGTGGGGCTCCACTGTCTTAACTAGGAACAAGCTCTCGGCCAAGCCTTGTCTTGGAGCAAGGGACTCTTTCCTCCCTGCCCAGCTGCTGTGAGGAGCAGAAATGGTTCCCAGGCCGATCCCAGGGTTTCCTGAGCATCCTATGGGTACACAAGCGTATCTGAGCTGCTGCCCCCACAGATAAACACTCTTTATTTTAATAGTTATACGTTTATTTTTACTGTTACCTTCTATTTATGCCAACAGGTAGTGTTTTTCATTTGCTATAGTCACCTAAAATTTAAAATAAATACATTTACTTGAGTTCCAAATGTGGATTCGTGTTTTAAAATGTATCAAGCACTTGGTAATGCAGGTGTTTGTGGGGAAGGCCAAAATCCTGATGGTGGCATTTGATGGCTGATGTTTGGGGGACATTGGCCATTTTGACTCCATGTGGCAAACCTTTGGGTGCACGTGTCAGCCATGGGCCCAGCACTGTGAGGGAGCAGATGCAGGTACAAAGTGCTTTGGAGTCCTTCTGCTTCACTAAGCCCTCCGCACAGTGTGGCCAGAGGGCCACTCACACCCGTCTCTTCTGTGGCCTTGCAGATGTCGACGAGTGCCGGACCATCCCTGAGGCCTGCCGAGGGGACATGATGTGTGTCAACCAAAATGGCGGGTACCTGTGCATCCCCCGCACAAACCCGGTGTACCGTGGGCCCTACTCGAACCCCTACTCCAACTCCTACTCAGGCCCTTACCCAGCAGCTGCCCCACCGCTACCGGCTCCAAACTACCCCACGATTTCCAGGCCTCCCATCTGCCGCTTCGGATTCCAGATGGACGAAGGCAACCAGTGCGTGGGTGAGTAGCCCGGCGTTCCGAGCTTCCTGTCCGCTGTGCTCTGCTGAAGGCTGCGTCCTAGCCCAGCAGGTCCACCCCGATGGGTCGTTAGCTGCCCTTCCGTGCACCCGTGAAACAGTGACTTACTTTCGATATGGGTTTTTCACTCTTTGCAGCCTCTTTCTCTGAGCGCCCTCCTGCCTGAGAAGTAGTTGGCTTTGGTGGGTCGCGACACTTCTCCAGGAAGCCGATTTGTTTTTTCTGTATTTTCACCTATTACCTATTATCTATCTACCTATCTTCCTTCCTTCCATCCATCCATCCATCCATCCATCCTTCCATCCATCTTTCTGTGCTATCATCTATCTATTTAAAGACCAAGATCCTAATTTCCCTATTCAATGACAAATGCCGCTGCTCAGACTTAGTGAGCAAATCCCAGAATGAGATCTAGAAAGGACCAGCGCTTTCTTTTCAACACTAGCCCTCACCTCTGAATGGAGTGTGTGCTCCTGAAATAAAAGAAGCCGTGAGGACCTGGATCACTGCTCTGGAAAGAGAGTGGTTCCTTGAGTCGGCACCAAGCCCTTTTGGCCAAAGGGAGCCTCGCTGATGGGAGCTCATGGCGAGAGGGGCTCCCTGGGGTGAGGGAGTTTGCCATGAGTGCCAAAAGAGTCAGCGAGAGGTGTGACAGGGGCCCTGGGGGGCTTGGGGGGCTTGGTGTTCTGGTGGCCAGCGTGGCCTTGGCAGAGGGTTACCTGGACTCCCCCCACCCTGGTCACTTGGCTGTGGTCGGATCAAACCCTCTGGAACTGTCTTCAGCTTTGGGAGATGGTCTAGCGTGATGATGGCTCCCAACTTTTGTGATCATGTGACTCAGGTACCAAATCTTTTTGTCCATGGACCCCTATTGTATGTAATGCGTAAATTACATACATATCCTGTTATACTAATATGGTTTGAGGAGTATAAAGCATATGTACAAAATAGAAAAATTTAAAGGATGTGGTGCAATGAATGTGAATTGAAGTTCTAATATTTCCTTCCTTTACCCTAAGAGTTTCGGAGAATGTCCCCAGTCCACTTGGTGAGATAATCTGTTGGTTCCATGTCAGGGCTCTGGAGTGCTGAGCAGTAACCAACTGTTAGACGCTGTGTAGTTAGTTTGCAATGTCTTTCGTATGTTCATGCAAATGAGCACACACTTATATTTGAATACATGCAAATAATATGTCAACAAGTGTCCTTCAGAGCTACAAGGAAAAATTGGATGCACCTGAACCCAAACGTCTCTATTCTTACCGGTCTCAAGAGGTGGGGTGTGGGGGAAAGGGAGCAGGGAAGGGGTGAGCTGGTTGGAGGTCACTTGGAATGTAGATGACCGTGCAAAGGGAGAGAGGGTGGGTGACGAGAAGAATACTCATTCTTGTAACAAGCAGCGGAGCAATAGACACTGTCCCTGGAAGAGACGTTACAATCTTACCTATTGTGTCTTCCTTTTGTAGAAAAGGGAATGTGGACTCCAGGGGGTTAGATAGGTGTGGAGGTGGGTGGGGTCTGCTCTCCTGACAACCAGCCTACCTTCTCCCAGTTCCACCGCCTGGCCGCTTGCCTCTGCAGAGAGAAATAATCTCAAAAGCAAATGCAGAGAGAGCGGGGCTGGGGTGGGGGTGCAGCTCTTCCACGATGTCCTGTACAGCTGGACAGGCCCGGTGACCTGTGTGCCTCTTGGCGTGGAGAAGGGGAAATAACGGCAATGCGAGGCACTCCAGGTTTTTGGGCGGGGCTGCTCAATCTGACATCTTGGGCCGGCTCCCCGGCCCCGATGGCACAGCAGCTGGGAAGGGCTGCAGGGCTCTCTGAGTGCCCCCCTGTCTCCCACAGACCTCTTTCCAGGACCCCAGTGCCTTTGAGAATAAGGACACGGCTGGGAAAGCTATGCACCTGCTGGTCCCTGTGACGGCGTGCAGCGTTACAGCTCTCACCCTGTCACATGGGAGAAGTGGGCCTTCATAATGGCCCTTTTGTAAGAAGAATACAATCGAGGAGCCCTAGTGAGGACTGGCGCTGGGCCCATCCATTTCCAGAAAGTTCAGCATTATGTATTCATAAGTCCAGAGTTCTTTCTAACTTCCCTTCACTCCACCCGATGGTTTCCTGATTTACAGAAGGTCCTCCTGGGCATTGATAGAGGTGGCCTTATGGGGAGGGGTCAAGAAAGGGGACAGAGAAGGGAGTTTCTCTTTCCAACACTGTCTCCTCTAGGAAGAGAAATGAGAGAGGCAGGCCGGGGAACAGGCCACAGGGAGCAAGGCACATGGGCGATGGAGAAGGGGAAGGACCAGAGAGGGGACATTGTCGTCACTGCCCAGAGAAGGAGCCCGTTGGTGTTTCCCAGAACGTAGGTTCGATCATACGGAGGAAGCATGGAATGAACCACGGACAACTGGGGAGGCCTGGGACACATTTCTGAAACTCTGGTGTTCTAAGAGAGGCACACCACATCTCCGAAGGGGTCTCCTCCCCCTCCGTCTCAAAATAGAAAAATAACAAACAACAGTAACAGCCGCGGCAGCAGTAATAGTAACAAACATTACAGAGTGCTGTGTGCCTGATCTTCACATGAATGAATGCATTGGATCCCTACGGCAACCCGACGAGGACGGGCTATTATTATTCCTATTGTAGGATGACGACCCAGAGCACAGAGAGGTCAGAAAACCATGGAAGCTCACACAGGATAATGAGGCCAAGCCAGGATTTGAAGCCATTCAGGCTCTGGGTGAAGAGATTTGAGGTGGTGCAAGGTAAAGGCTTGTCCAGAGCCTCTCAGGGAGCCACAGTTGAACACCGGGAACTTCCTTTTGAAAAGCTTTTTGGTGACTAACATTTGTGTTCTGCAAAGCTCGGACCCGCGACAAAGGCAGAACAACGCAGCGAACGCCGCCGTCACCCAGCTTCAGCGCTTAGCGGCGTAGACCAGTCTGGTTCCTGCAAGCCCCTCACCTTGTGGGTTTCTTTAAAGCAAACCCCAGGGTCATGAAATTTCATCCTGAACTACTTCAAAACGTATCTCCCAGAGATAAAGTTCCTTCTTAAGAAAGAGACACAAGGCTGTCATCACACCTACGAAAGTCAACAACAATACCTAGGCAGTGTCCAAACTTCTTTGGTCGCCTCACAAAGGGCGTGTATCTGTGGGTTTGAGCCACATTGGTTTGAGCCACACCCAAACGAGACCTAGACGTTCCATTTGGTCGACAGCCCTCTTCACCCTTGTGTTTCCTTTGCCACTTGCCTGTTGACGGGTCTGAGCTGTTAGTCCCGTAAAATTTCTGCATTAGGGGTTTAGCCGACAACCTTCTTGCGGTGTGGCATTTCTCATGTTCCTGCATTTCTCATGTTCCCTCATCCCTCTGTTTTCCTGCAAATGGGAAAGAGTTAGGTCTAGAGACTCGATCCAATTCAGGTCTAATTTTGGGGGCAGACTGCCTCCCGGGTAGCACCATTGTTCCTTTGTTCCTTCCACGCCTTGGTTTCTTCTCCTAAGTCTCTGGAAGTCTTTACAAAAGCAAACAGGCATCCCTTTCACCATGGCTAACTATTTCTGAGCTTTGCCCCGCTTTTAAGGAAGCAGTTTCCTCCTTTGTGCCCAATTTAAACCATGTGCTGTTTCTGCGGGTCAGGCAGGTGGTCATTTGGTTGGAGCATCCTCCAGTATACCAAAAGGTTGTGGGTTTGATTCCTGGTCAGGGCATGTACCTAGGTTGCAGGTTTGATTCCTGGTCAGGGCATGTACAGGAGGCAACAGATCTATGCTTCTCTCCCTCTTCCTTCCTCTCTCTAAAACCAATAAGCATATACTCAGGTGAGGATTAAAAGAGAAAGAAAGAAAACTGGCATCTTGGCTTGGGGGTGCTCGGTACCAGGGCCACACATCTAGTTAGAGTGTTTCCCCCGAATCCTGGACCCTTAGGAGGTCTGCAGACCAGCTTCTCAGGATGGAGAGCCAGAAGGACATGGGTAATTGACAAGGAGGAAAGGGCTGCCAGAAGGAAACCTTACCTACCTAGGAAACAACCAAGGCCCAGACAAAAGGCAAAATCAAACACAGAGAAAGGGTTCTGAGTTGGCGCAAAGACGTCTTGGGAACAGGATGGAGGGGGGCTGGTTAACAGCGTTGGTGCTGAAGGCCTAGAGAGCAGTGAGCTGTGCCGAGGGGTTAGGGCGCCCTGGATTTGAACCCCCATTCAGGAACCTTCCTATCGTCGCTCGCTGCCTGGAGGCCTCTAGCACAGGATGCCACTTGTTTCTGAGTGTTCATCTCCTTTGGGGTTCAACATGTCACCTCTTGGGGGGACATTCTTAGTTCTGCCTTTGCTAATCAACGTGGCAATGGCAAATTTAGGGACTCCAGCAAGGACTAATGTTTGCGGCTTAGAAAGCAGCTATTTATTAGAGCCACGCTACCCCGGGGATGGCAGAAATTCTTCTGGCCACTTGTGATAAAGCAATACCTGTATTCTCCTGGCTCAGGGTTTTCTCCTTGACCAAAGCATCTGAGCCGCAGAGAGCAACACATATGGATCCTTTTGGAAGATGGATGGTTGTTGGCCGGAGGTTTTCTCTTGAGTTATTTTTCCTGAAAGCCAGCCAGTATTTACTCAACCAATGTATATAGAGAACCTTGTTGGTGCCAGGTTCTGGCCTAGGCGCTGAGGGGGCAGGGAGTCCGGGCACAGCCACGGGGCCCGCCCCAGAGTGTACCGTCAAGGAAGGGAGATTAGGCATAAAGTGAGCAGCTGAAACACGACGCGGCCTCGGAGAGGTTCCTGCAAAGGTGGGTGTCGTGGGGTGGCGAGGGCTGGGCCTCAGGAGTCAGGCGGGTCTTGGTTCTCACCTTGGTTTGGCCACTTCTGAGCTGTGAGAGCTGGGTCTCGGTTTTCTCACCTGGACAGTGGGTATAGCAATGCCTACCTCACAGATAACAGGTGAAAACGCCTTGTCCAGGGTCTGCATGGAGGACCACGCAGTAAATATTGAAGGGGAAGGATTCGGGGAGGGTCTGCTGATGGCATCCATGGAGAGATTCGTGGAGTCAGAAAATGTACTGGAGGCCGGACTCTTTTTCTCTTTTTTAAAGATTTTATTCATTTATTTTTTAGAGAGAGGGAGGGAAACATCAATGTGATGTGAGAGAGAAACATCCATCGGTTGCCTCTCATAGGCACCCTCACTGTGGGGCCGAACCCAAAACCCCGGCACGTGCCCTGACCGGGAATCAAACCGGCGAGCTTTCGCTTTGCAGGACGATGCCCAACCCTCTGAGCCACACTGGTCAGGGCTAGAGGCCTAATTCTTTAAAACCTTTAACACAACCTAACACTGAACTTGGCATACACCCACCTTGCAGGGCTTTGCCCAGGTCAGCCCCTTACAGAAACGTCAGCCAGATTCTGCTTTGAAATACCAGCAAAGCCTGCGTTTATTTAAACGGAAACAGAACAGTGGGAAGTGGTCCTGAGGTGGCATTTGTTCCCAGCACACCACACAAGGGCAGGGCACTTGGAAACCTTGGGTGACGTCACAGGCTCCCACAGGCTTCCCTTCTGGTTTTTTATATAGGCCTGGGCTGTGACTCGAAACCCAGTCCTCAGGAAAATGCAGGAAGCCCTGGCCCCTGGGATCTTTAGCTGCTGAGGGCTTTGGCACCAGGAAGGCCTGGGAGGAGGTGGCCCAGGACTGAGGTGGGGGCTCCAGGTTGGGGTGCCCTTTGAACTGGACCTGAGCAAGCTTGTTCAAGTGTACCCCGCTTCTCAGGTCGTCCCCTCTTGCTTCAGGTCTTTTCTAATCTGTGGCGGGGAGGGTGAGCAAGCCGCGCAGCCTCCCTGGACCTCAGTTTTTCCGTTTGTGCATGGGGTCACAGGACCAGCCTCCTGCCGTAGGGTCGCGGTGAGGACTGAAGGGGACAGCGTATGTGAAGCTGCCTGGCCTGCGGCTGGCTCGAGTGAGGGAGGATCAATGACAGTTGGTGTAGCTTTTCTTCATGTCCGGTGTCACCCACCAGTCTCGGATTCCCCTGCCGCCAGCCCCTAGTCGTGTTATTCTGTCATCGTTTGTTTTCTCCTCTGGGGATTAGCTTTGCTGGCCCGGGCCTTTTAGAGGGTTGACGGTTGAATTCTTGTCGCTTTTCAGCGTTACGGGCTGGTGACCTTTACCCCCACGGAGATCTCAGCAGAGAAGAGACTCCAGGAGTCATGCAGAGCCGCCCGTGCGGAACCTGGGGAAGTGCAGGTTCTGGCTCCGCAGGCGTCTGGGGCAGGTCCCAGGGCCCGCCTTTCCCACTCACTCCCGGGAAATGTGATGTGGCTGGTCCCCTTGGGTCTGCAAGGCTCTGGTCATCTTCCACTGTCACACAGGACTCTATGTAAAGAATGGTGGAAACTTTATTTTTTAAATGTAATTCCAGTTTTGTTGGAATTTGTTAGAAGAAGGTGTTTTGTTTAAAAACAAAAAAAATCTAGAAGAAATGATTTTAAAGCCTACACTGAGGCAGCAGGCTATAGTAGTGAAGGACCTGGAGGGACATCAGTATGAACTGGTCCTGGATCCCAGATTTGCTGTGTATTAGCTGTGTGATGTTACGAAAGTCACTTGGCCTTTCTGGTCTACATTTTGTTATTTGCAAAAAGAAGGGATGGTAGGAAATTAGGGGTCTGAATCTAGGGTCTGTGGGTAGAATTTAGAGGGTTTGATTTCATGTCTTTTCCCCACTAACTCCTAATGAAAGTTAGCGTCACCATCCGTTCTATAGGTGATGAGCTATAGACTGTTAGCAGCAGCTGGGACACTATTCACAAGAGAAACAGATATATTTTTGAAAGACTTTATTTATTTATTTTTAGAGAGGGGAAAGGAGAAGAGAGGGAGAGAAACATCAATGTGTGGTTGTCTCTCGTGTGCCCCCTACTGGCCCACAACCCAGGCCTGTGCCTTAGACTGGGAATCGAACCTGTGACCCTTCGGTTTGCAGGCCAGTGCTCAGTCCACGGAGCCACACTAGCCAGGGCGAAACACAGATATTTATGCATCCCATTACAGCTGTAGCCGTTCTTCTGAAATATTTTGAAGATTTGACATTTTAAAATATTATTTTGAAATATCATTCTCACTTATCCCTGCTTCCAAATCATGGAAGCCGTTAGTCTGGCTGCCAGTCTCGTTTCATGCACTGATAAAGAAGCACCTCTCACCATAGCACAGGTTTGCTTGTAAACTGTTTTGATAACTACCTTTCGGTAAAATTGTTTTCTCTTGCATTCCTATGAATTTAACGTCATGCACTTAGAAGCACCAGTCTGAGAAGGGTCCCTGGGTTTTATCTGTTGGCACTACAGGTTCACAGCGTGCGCACGGAAGGCTTCCGCTTCCCGGACCAGATGATTTCTCAGGTCCTCTCCGGCTCAACCATGTCCCACTACCCTAAACCCTCCCAATCCTCAGGGAAGCTAACACTTGTGTCTGGACCTTCTGGATTTCCTCTTAGCTCATGGTCATCGGCATTACTCAGTGATGTGGTCTTTCTCCACTTGTGCTTCAACCATGTGCTCAGGGACATCTTCTGCCAGGACTGTGCCGGTCCCCCCTGTAGGAGGTAGCCTCTCCCACCCACAGCTGGAGCTGGCTTTGGGAATTGGCCCTGGCCTGCCGGGAGGGGGGGAGCCCGTGGGTGGGGCACGCCCAGTCTTGGTGCCTTTGTGTGGTAGGCACTTCCCCGGTGCCTTGTGTGGCAATTTTCTCAATGACCTACAAATGTTTCTTGGCTCTCACCTTATGTTCCTTGGTCTGGTCCTGTTTCTGTTCACTATGTTCCACTCTGGAGTTAGCCAGTTGCGTGTGAAAAGCAGGAGATGTTGCAAGAGGCTGGAAGCATGGCCCTTCAACAGCGGGACAGCTCCGCTCTGCTCTCAGTGGTTCTGGCTCCAGTGGGTGCGTGACCCGGTCTCCAGGGAATGCCCGCGGGAGGACCGAAGGTCACAGTCACCTGCCGGGTGGCAAATAGCCTCCAGAGCCAGGGCAGCAGACCATTCAGCAGGCTGGTGAGCTGGGTGTGTTTTCATTTAGCGGCAGGTGCAGGTTATGGTCCTTCCAGTGCCAAATGGGTTGAAGCAGAGGAAGGCGACTCTAGCTTCTCCTTTCTCATTAAGGCTAGGAGATTGCTTTTCACTGGAAGTGGGTCGAGTCCACCACTGGTGAACTCCACAACAGACTGCTCGTGCTGGCCCGGTCCCTACCCTGGCAGCTTCTGCAGATGTTCCCTGGGGTCCTTATGTGCCATGTGGTTGGCGTCTGCAGGACATCGGCGGCTCCCTCTCCCCCACGCCGTGTGATGCAAGAATGGCGTAATTTGGGAGCTCTTTGTGCTATCTGGAATGGGGTCAGTAACATAAAGAAGTAGAAATGCCACCTGAATGCAGTTTATTAGTGTTATGGAGACTATGGGCATGAGAACAATAAAACCGGTTAAAACCATGAATCAGGAATCACATCCAATGTTGCCGACAACAGCCTCATGTAAACATCATCTGATAGGCCCAGGTTGTAATGTCTTTATTTTCTCACAGGACCTGGAGGGGGCGGGTCATCAGGCCAGGATGTGGTGGGAGATAGTATGATGCCGTGAGAAGAGCATGGGCTTTAGAATCGGACATGCTGGGGTTCGAGTCCCACCCCCGCACGGTTGTCTGACTTGCGGTGTTAAACCCCTAGAGTGCCCGTCCGCAAGCCTGGACACTAGTGCTTGCCTTGTGGGCTGTACTGGGGCCTAGCAAAGGGTCTGCTGAGTGTCGGTGATCAAGTCTGCACGCCCTCAATGACCGATTGCTGCTGTTGTGCCGCCCTCCCCCCACCCCATGGGGGCAGTGATGCATTTGCCCCACATTCACCAATCGCTGCCCAGGCATGGGTCAGAGAGTGGGGTGCTATTGGCTGCTCATTCCAGGGGGGGAGGTCTGGAGAGGGAGAAACTGCCACATCCTCCACTCTGACCCCAATCAGACAGGCAGCTGTGAGCCTTCCCCGGGGTCCCTGAGCCCTGGCAAGGTCAAGGAGCACATGGGCACAGGCATCCTCTGCTCTCTTTGGCTGCCAGCCTCTCTGGATACACAGACATGCAGACAGGCAGACAGACAGACTGACTCCAGACCACACTGGCCCAGTAGGCTGTGACTAGGGAAGTGCTGGTGGGTTGGGCTGACCCCTTAGTGGAGAGAACCCCCCTATTAGGTGACCTCCCCCATCAAACCAGCTCCTAGCTGGTCTCCTGCTTGGAGACAGAAAGGCCACAGCTTCCCAGCAGCTCCCAGGGGTGTGACAGATGGCAGGCAGGTGCCCACATGCTCTTATCAGGGTGTGGGGGTTGGGGCATTGGAAAGGGGCTTCCTTGGATGCAGGGACTGTACCAATGCCCACTGTTTGTCCTCAGCACCTGGCGGTTTGAACTCTCAGTAAAGTGATAGTGGAAGGAAGGAAGGAAGGAAGGAAGGAAGGAAGGAAGGAAGGAAGGAAGGACAGAAGGAAAGAAAGAGGTAAAGGAAGGAAGGATGGATGGATGTGGGCACTGTTAACTCAGGCAAGTGAGAGGGAGTCTTCACTCACTCCCACACTCCTTCTCTCATCACCGTAGCAGCTCCCACTGTGCTGGGAGCCAAGAGGGGACCAAGATGGCCAGGAGTCTCCTTGTTCCTTGAGCGCCCCGTGGCCCATACCCAGCATGGGTCCTCACACCGTGGGCACTCGTGAGTGAACTGAATTTACACTGCAGCTGGAGGCTGATGGGAAAAGATGCCTGTGGGGAACCTTCCGGAAGAGACCCACCTCCACTGCCTTTCTCCCTTTGGGATGTACCAGAGGGGAAACCCCTGGCAGGCTGTGCTCTTCGCACCTTGAAGCCAACACTTCGTTTCCCTGTCAGGGGAGGGACTGGCTCCCAAGGATTTACCCCTCACCAGGGCCAGCTCCTTGCATAACTCCAGGGGGTGCCATTCAATTGTGTGACATGCCATTGGCACCCCCCGGAGCCCGACAGCCAGCCTGAGGCTCCTGTTTGTCTTGGAAACAGAGGAGCATGCTTGGGGAAGGGTCCCCAGGCCATCTCCTTGGGGGCTGGCAGGAAAAGGACATTCACAGGATTCCTTCCCTCCAGAGGGCCCCAGACATCAGACTGGATGTCAAGGACTGACCTCCCATTCCCCTCCAGCTGGCGGAGCCTGGCCAGAGGGGAGATGGGGACAGCCAGCCCTGGGCCCTGCCCCAGGAAGCCAGCACACACAGATTCTGGGGGATGGGGTGGCTGGCGGGTGGGTGGGCGGGCCTGGGCAGGGGAGCAGTGAGACTTGGGGGACTTGTCAGTGCCGTCTGACTTGCTCTCAAATGAAAACGTGGGCAGAAACCCAGCCAGAGTTGATTTATGAGCTCCACATAGTTTGCATGTCTTAACGCTCCCCCCCCCCCCCCAACTAGGAGTCAGTGAGTCAGAACAGATTTCGAATCCGGAACCAGTGCAGATTGGCATTTCAAGAGTTCCCAAGGGAATCAGGGGGTCGTAGTTGGAGAGAGAGTGTGTGAAACAGTGGAAACACACACACACACACACACACACACACACACGACTCTGCTTCATTCCTGTTGGGGAGAAAGACAAGTCGTCTTTTTCTGTGTCAGAGCTGTGGGAAGGGTGGCCCTTGCTGCCCGGCCACTGTGAGCAGATGGAGCATGATGGACTGGGTCACTAGGGCAAGCAATGAGCTCAGAGCAGACAGTAGTGACCACAGCGTCCCATACTGGGTCCTTGGGTTTGTGCTCCTCAACTGTGATAAGTAGACATTTGTGATTATTTATTTCACATCTTGATCCTGCAGGAACTCTCTGTCCTGGCTGCTGGTGTATTTTTAGTACCTGATAGGTTTTTGTTGAATAAGCCGAACAGCTAACGGGGTGAATTGTATGTGTAGGATTCAGAGGAGCAAGAGAAATTGATTATGTCTTAGATGTGCAAACAGGTTAATTTAGTATCATTAATGTACTTTATTGATTCATTTATCACATACGCGCTGGGACCTGTGTTGTGTGCACATGCAAAATAAATCAGGCATCGTTATCGCCCTGGGGGCTTCACACTCTCTTGCCAAGAGTTGGGGTGGGATGGTAGAAAATTGGGAAGCCCCCACTTCCGTAGTTACAGATGGGATGGCCACAAAAGCAGGTAGGAGGCTCCTGCTGGGGCTGGCTGGAGTGGTCCCAGAAACCGTCCACACAGCCAGGTGTTCCACATCTGTGCATCCTTTGATTGAGCAGATACTCGCAGAGCACATCTCTGCGTCAGATTCTGCCAAGTGCTGGAAGGGGACCTAAAGATGAATCAGACGTGGTCGCTGCCCTCCGGACCTCGCAGCTGAGCGGATACGAGTGGCGGTTGGGGGAAGGGTGCACATAGCTCCTCAGTGTCTCGTGTGAGCTGGCGTGGGAGAGGCGGCGAGAGCGTATTACCAGGCGCTGTAGGCATGAGTGCCCACAAGAAATAGGGACTCTGCTCTGGCAATGGACACGATGGCTGTGGTGTGGATTTTGGAGGGCTGAGTAGGATTTTTATGTAGGGGATGGAGAAGGGCTCTCTGGGTTGAAGGAATAGCAGGGACAAAGCCATGGAGGCTAGAAATTTCATGACACATGGAGGAATCGTGTTGAGGGCCAGCCTTGGGCATGAGCCCGTTGACCGCCTGCCCACTCATGAGGCCCAGCTTGGCTGTGGACTGGGGGTGGGGCAGCACAGAGTGAGAGATGGGGCCAAGAAGCTTGACTGGACTCTGGGGGCCTGCGATGCTCTGCCAGTGGCTTGGGCTTTATCCTGTGAGCGCTGGGTCTGCAGTGGGAGAGCGGCCGTTAACATCTGTCTGGAGAAGATGCCTGGTGTAGGGGCCCAGGGAACTGGGGCCTTGATTTCATCTTAGCACTGCAGCAAGCTCAGTGGGTGGTTGTGGCTCTAGTCTCTTATCTCTCCCGGCTCTGTTTTCTCAATGATGCCAGAGGGGCTGGACCACAATCTCTAAGGCGCCCTCTACCCTGACCACTCAGGATGTGAAAATCTAGGTGAAGAAGACCTTCTGCAGGCAAGTGGGTTCTGCAGACAGTGTCTTTTCCTTTGAGGCAGTGATTGTGCATTTAGTCCAAGCTCGGGCTAATTACTGGGCCACCTCGTAATGATTCCACCTCCATGTTCTCAGAGTCCCGGTTGGAGCCTTCCTCTAAGCTTGAGGCAGAGATGAGCCCTGCTCTGAGGCCCTGAAGGGGAGGGCCATCAGTCAGATTGGTGATAACACAGGGCCTGGTTCCATGGGACACCTGGCATTGCCTTTACAGCCCCTTGGGGAGAGTTTGTGAGCGGTTGGAGTAAGACACAAACTCCATATGAAGGCAAGAATCCTCTCAGAGTGACCAGTAGGTGTTCCACTCTCAGGCCTTTCTGGAAAAGCCCCCACCACAGACCTCCTAACACACCCCTTTGGAAGGATCACCTCAGCCTCGTTTAGCTCCGGAGAACCGGAGAACCAGAGAACCGGCACTGGCCTGTGGCCGGTTGGCTTCTCACTGTGGGAGGCTGGTTTCCGTGGTTACATCCTCAATCGACTTCCTTCATTGTGATGATAATTCCCACTTGGACACTGCCTCTTGCTTTTTCCCAACACTTTCACGTCTGCTAAGTCACTGAACCCTCAAACGGCCCAGTAGGCAGGCTCAATATCGTTTCCCCGTTTTGGAGCGTACTTGGAAGGGCTCTGGGACCCTCCCCTCCCAGCATCCACAGTCTGTCCATGGGAGCCGCCCACCAGAGTGTAGGCTGGCTGCCTCCCAGGCCCCGCCCCACCCACGAGATGTCCCGATGCTCTTCGTGGCTCACAGGCCTCACTGGCCTCCTTTCTCTTCCTCCAACATATCAGGTCCTTCCCTACCTCGGGGCCTTTGCGCATGCTGGTCTCTCTGGAACTCTCTTCTGGCCCTTCCCCATGCTGGCTCATTCTCCTCTTTCAGGCTTCAGCTTCCTTTAGATGTCACCTTAGTTTGGGTGTCACCAACCTGTCCAGAGTAAGCCTGCGGTCACTCTCCATCACAGCCCTTGTCATTACTGTCTGTCACAAACTTGAGCATGCCTAACATCACCTGGTGGAACTCAGACACAGGTCGCTGACTTCCAGCCCCCAGGATTCCTCATTCAGCAGATTTGGGGTGAGGCCAGGATGCCAATGCTTCCGGTCTGGGGACCCCACTTTGAGAACCACTGAGTGATAACTACCTTTTACTTAATTAATTAGTTAATTAAGGTTGAGGTATTTTGACATATAACATTTCAATTTTTTTAATTTATTGATTTTGGAGACAGAGGGAGACATGCCAATCTGTTGTTCCACTCACTCATGTATTCATTGGCTGCTTCCTGTAGGTGCCCTGACCAGAGATCGGACCTGCCACCTTGGTGTGCTGGGACGCCGCCCTAACCAGCTGAGCCACTCAGTCAGGGCCACATGGAACATAGTAGTTTCAGGTGCACAGCATAATGATTTGATGCTTGTATGCATATGCAAATAACCCTAGTTAACATCCATCACCACGCACAGAAAACAGTAACCCTAGTTAACACCCATCACCACGCACAGAAAAACACTTTTCCTTGTGATGAGCACGTGTCACGTTCACTCCAGCACCTTTCGGATGTGCAGCACAGCACCGCTAGCTACAATGAGCAGGCCGTGCGCCACATCCCAGTACTTACTTTGTAACTGGAAGTTTGTGCCTTAGGACCCCCTTCACCCTTTTTGCCCACCCCACCCCCTTCCCCACCATGCTGCCCTCTGTGTCTATGAATTCTTTGTTTTTTAAGACTCCATGTAAATGAAAGCATAAGGTATTTGACTTATTTCCCTTAGCATAATGAATGCCCTTGAGGTCTACCCATTTCCTTCTCTTTTATGGCTGGATAATATTCGATTGTGTATATACACCGCATTCTCTTTATTCATTCATCCATCAACGGACACTTAGATTGTTGCCATATGTTTGCTGTATTTATTTGTTTATTGTCTGTCTGTCTCTTACCTTGTCTCTGCTGTATTCTCAGCACCTGGCCATCACTGGTGCCTCATGAGTATTTGTTAACGAGTGCTTACTGAAGACTCAGTCGGGACCCCTCACTTCATGGTCATCCCACATGTGAGAAGGGGAAGGAGACCAAACACTGACGGAAACCCTGGGAGGTGGTTGGTCTGATTCCTCCTCCCTGTTATCTTTTTCTCTAACTTTTCACACCCGAGCTTTGTCTAAGGCTCACTGTGAATTTTGTGCGTGGATGACAGCTGTAAAATCCCAGGGGAATGAATTGGACTGTCTGGGTTTGAGCAGGGTTGTCAGAAGACACCCAACCGTGCTACAGGACATCCAGCCAGGTGTGGGTCCTCCGGTCTGCCACGTCTCTGTGCGGGGCCGATACCCTGACACTCACCTCACCTAGCGGCAGGTGGGGAGGGGCCGCACACGCCAGCCCATCTCTGTGAGACGGAGGACAGAAGATCCAGTGGGGTCGGGGGGGGTGGGGCATCGTAGGCTGAGGCTGTGACTCAGGGCCCTCTCTGTGATGAGCAGACTGGCACGAAGGGAGGAAACCTTGACCATGGGCTTGTCAGCACCACATTGTAAGGAACCGTGGGACCCAGCCCAGCCGCCACAGCTCCGAACCTCCCGGGAACCTTGTGGGTAAGTGAATTAAAATGTTATGACTGGCTTGCACAGGACGCTTCTCGTAATTCCCAAAGTGGTACTTTCAGAACTGGCGAGTGTCTGAGGCCTTGTCCTGTTCTTTGGTTTCAAAAGGACAACGTTGAGGTTTTTGCCGGACTGGAATTGAGTTTGAACTGTAAACGTTTATCTTCCTTGGCAAGGGGGAGTTGAAGATAGAATCTGGAGTGATTAGAGATCCCCTGAAGCTATTACTGTGGCCAAGGATTGCTGAGGGTGGGCTTAGACCCTGCCGGCTGACGCTTGGTTCTCCAGTTCTGGGCAGGGGTCCCCCAGGGACTCACAGGAAGTGGAGAGTATGTGTGTGTGCATGGGGAGGGGGTACCGTGCCACCTCCCCTCGTGGTTACCATGAACTAATTCTGGTTAGGCGGGAGCAAGGGAGCAAGAGAGCAGCTAATTCTGCCCAAGGCTGTCAAGGAGGTCTACGCGGAGAAGGGGCATGCACAGTCTAGTTGGGAACCTGGAGACCAGGGATGAGATGTAATTTACCTCCAAGATCACCTCCAACGTCATTCACAGAGCCGGGGGAAAGCCCAGAGTCTCTGGATCCTTTTCTTAATCCTAAGAAAAGACACTGGGTTTGGAAGCTGAGTGACCTTGGGCAAGTCATTGCTCCCTGTGGGTGTCACAGAGGAGGGCGATTCACAGTATTAGTTTAGAGAGTCCTTTGTCGTGAGGCACTGAGGATGCAAAATATGGGATGTCCAATGGACGGTTTGGGGATCTTTGATTCTCTTACCCATGTTCCTTTTTATACGTTCTGAGCAGTTTGGTCAGGGTAGTGTTTGTCAGAGCAAGGCAGGGCAGGGCAGTAAATGGAACTATCTTCTTGAAATGGGCTGCTGGCAAAGGCTTCCAATCCTTGAGGCAGACTCTGGTTCCACAAGAGCTCTCCTCCAACCCAGACCCACAGAAACGCCATGCGTAGCCTTCCCTTCTGTTGTAGAGCCCTGTCCTTTCCACATCCAAGCTCCGTCAAGAATTGTAAATGAATAAGTTTGGCTGCTAGCATGAACTCTTTCTCAAGAGGAAAAACAAACAAAAACTGAGCCAGAAGACCCTGGTACTCCAGGCAGACGAGCCACAAAAGGGTTAATACAGCAGGAAGGGATCAGGGCATTAGGAGACAGTGCAACTGGGCTCTTCACTGTCGATGAGGGGGAGGCTGGCCAGGCCCACATTCCAGCACAGGCTCCTGACCCCACTGAGCTGAGCAGGAGCGTGTGGGGTCTGGTCAACAGCACCCCTGAGACCAGACGGGGGACGGAGGAAGGTGAGACTGTCACTGCCCTCTGGAAGGCATGCTCCAGCATGGGAGGTGCTGAGGGTCACACAGAAGGTCCGAGTCTCCTTGGGCTGCCACAACAAAAACCTCAGACGGGGTCTTAAACAACAGACATTTGTTTTCTTGTGGTTTTGGAGGCTGGGCACCTGAGATCAAGGTGTCAGTGAAGTTGGATGCTCCTGAGGGCCAACGTGGCAGGGTCTGTTCTGAGTGTCCTTGGCATAGAGAAGGCCATCTTCACATTGCCTTCCCTCTGAGCGTCTCTGTGTCTAAACGCCGTCATCTTTGGAGGACACCAGCCACACTGGGTTAAGATCTACCCTAATCACCTCATTTTAACTTAATTACCTTCCTAAAGGTATCTAATCGTCTCCAAAGAGCCACATTCTGAGATACTAGGAATTTGGACTTCAACATAGGAATTTGGGGAGGGACCCAATTCAGCCCATAATATGGGACACAGCCCTGTTCCTCCAGCAGGGACCTGTCTGCAATCTGAGACACGGGGAACACCGTTCTTTTTTCTGATCCTTAATGAGCCCGGCCAGATGTGATGTCTTCTTGGAGGCCCTCTTCCATCTTTACTGCCCCATCCATTGGAATTCACTCCCCACCCCACACTGAGTTCCCCCAGCGCTCAGCTTGTTCCTCTGCTGGGGCGTTTGTCATCGTCTACCTTAGACTTGATGAGAAGTGTGTCTGTGTCCTGGACATTCACAGCCTCCTGTGTCACGTATTTGTGTCTCTCTCACCTCCTCCACCTCCTCTCTGGCACGTGGAGCCGGTTCAGTGTTTGCTGACTTGCTGATGGGTCAGCTGGCCCACAGAGCTGGGTGACATGCCAGCTAAACACGAAGACGTGGCTGTTAATAAGCCAGCAGCAGCAACGTGCCTTTCCTTAGATTCTTTGCGCCCCTCGTCGACAAAGTTCAGCTCCTGGATTTATAAAGCAAAGAAGCTCTTTTGCTCTTCTGTCCTTGTTTGACCACAGCGGGTCAACGGAGGAATCTGCAGACTGGGCGCCCAGCATTCTTAAACCCCCAGAGTTCAAAGAGAACGACTCCTTTGGCCAGTCTTGAAGAAACTCTTCAATCATTTCTGGAATAATGGCATTCTTTTGGCTCAGCTCTATGGCTACTCCTCCCTCCACCCCCAGTCCGGTGACCTTCTGTCCCTTTGTTTCTTGGCTGGAAGTCTGGGGCTGCTGCTGAGAGCAAAAGCCGTTTCAGCAGAGTGAGGGGTCCTTCCCACGAGTCCAGAGCCACACGCCCCAGAAAGCCTGACTGTGCAGAAACAGCTGGCCTTGGGCAGGCTGCTTTTGAAAACCAGTGCTCACAATTTAAAAGCACTCTGTGCCACCTTGGTGTTTGGAGGACAAAGAAGGTACCATTGGATATGGCAGGTCTCCCATCTTCATAAGAGAAGACTCCTCTTGTACTTCCTCTCGTGAAGCTGCCCACCTGGCACCCGGGGGAAAGGTGTGCCTGGGGATTGGTCGGCTCTGGAAAGGCTGGCAGGGGCCTCGGATGCCTGAGTCCTTGGGCTGATCTCATCACAAGTGCGCTCTCCACACTCTCATGCTCTTGCAGAATTTTCTGTGCGTGCCTCAACGTGGAAAAGTTGGGGAAGGACTCCTTGAGACTGATGTGTTCTGTGCAGATTTCTAGGAACACAGAGCAGGTTTCTCAATATTTACCTTTTAAAATGAAACACGTTCACTTATTACTCTTGGTGCTCTGGCTTTTGACAGAGTGACGGCCAACATCAGAACTCTGTGGATCGATAAAACTGTAGGGCAACACTCAGCATGTTAAAGTCACCAGGACCCTGGGCTGCAAGTAACAGACACCCAGCTCAAGGTAGCTTAAGCGAAAAATGAAAATAGAACAACAAAAAAAGAAGATGAAAACTATGAAAAAATGAAAATAAAGCAACAAGAGTTAAGAAAAACTATACGCCCATATAATTTATGCTTTTTTATAATGGAAGAGTCCATGAGTAGACTTAGCTTTAGCTACGGCTGCATCCAGGGGCTCCCGGGGCATCGTTGGACTTGGTTTCTCTCCGACTCCTGTGACCTATACATCGGCTTCTTCGTTCCCAAGGCAGCCTCTCTCTAGCGGTGACCCCTGAGAGCTCCAGGCTTTTCTCTGACCAGTTCAGTCACCCGCAGAGAGGATGCCTCAGTCACAAGAGCTCCAGCAAAAGGACACGTTCGGGCTCCGGTAGCCAGCCTGGGTCGCGGGCGTGCCCACCCCTGAGCTCGTGACTTGACAAGCGACATGTGCGGCTCTCGCTTCCCCAGCGTATGGCTCAAGTCCAGACCTGGAGCGAGTAGTGGTCTAAAGCCCCAGGAACACGTGCACCTGAAGTGGGGGAAGGCAGTTCCTTGTGGGGGGGAAATCGGGGTGCTCTTACCAGGTGGAGGGAGTTTAGATGTTGAGAGGGCAAGAGCCGTGCCTGGGATCCCAGTGTCCCCGTGGAAAGGGGAGAAGCAGAAGGTCCACGAGTTTGTTCTGGGCCATCAGGGCTGGATAACCAAGGGTGAGCTCGCTGGCTGATTCCGTGTGCTCTGCATGCATTGGAGGACAATCACCAGTGAAAAAGGAAGGGGACTGGAGCGTTCATCTACGCTGCCTCCCTGTCCCCAGGTGTGTCGGTACCCACACTGCACCTCAAAGACAACTCGCGCTCTTTTTTCATCATAAATTGTCTGGGAAATAACACCACAAATTCTCTTTATAGAAACATTAGGCTGTGGCAATGCTCCGAGTCAAAAAGAAATGTCTAGTGCTTTGCTTGAATCTTCTGTGCTGCTGTTTTTCTCGTCCTGCCCTTACGAAAAACAAAAAATGGGAGATTGTTACCATGTATAACCGCCATCATCACCACCACCATCATCATCACCCACATCAAAGTACCTGTGTGTCTCGGACCCCGTTTTATTTTAATGTGAGAACCCTAGTCGTGCACGCTAACTGCCTCCACTCACAGGTACAGAGCTGTTGGTCCTTCTTTGCCTCCTGTCTCCGTATCATAGTGCATCTTGGGAATGGCCTTTGTTTTCTTATCTGCACTTTGAGGACAATGCCTATCTCATAAATGTTTTGGTAAGGATTAAAAGAATGTGCCGAAAGCCTGTGACGTTAGAAGGTGCTCCGTCAGATGCATAGCTATTTATAGCCCTAAGACAGAGCAATTGGCTTCTGCCCTTCCATCAAGTCCCTTACAAAGTGCACGGTCCCTCGTGCTAAGAACTTCAGAGCTGGGATGGCGGTCAGGGATGCGCCTCTGCACTGCACCTGAGAGAGAAAATCATAAGCAGTTGGATAACACCATTCCGAAAATTGATCAGAACTATTCTAGGAGCCTCATGCTGAGATATGAGAAATAGATTAGAATCTTCCCAGCTCAGCTCCTCACTAGCTGTGTGACCTTGTCCTAAATGCTGGACCTCAGTTTCCTCTTCTGTTAAATGGGATAGCAGTTCCTGCCCTGCCTGCTTCACAGGACCCTTAGCGATGCCATAGAGCCTTCAGTGCCGCTGAACTCTGCAGGGCTAATTGTTTCCAGAGCCTTTCAGAAAACTTCTCCATTATAATATTTATGAGTGTGTTGAAGCTGTTGTCAGTCTGTCTCAGTAAACCGCGAGCTGAACTGTGGAAAGGACTTGTGCAATATTTGATATACACACAAAATTCTATGTCACATATGTAAGCCAGAAGCCCAGGAACTATGCACATGGGAGAACCCAGCACCCGACTTGAGACCCTGTGGGCTTCCCCATCATGGGACCCTCTATCCTCTCCCAAGGTCTGAGACTTCCTTATTTCACTCAGCATTATGTTTCTAGGAGTCCCACCCATGTGGTTGTATGTAGCCGTAGTCTATTTCTTGCTTTTGTATGCTTTTCTACTCTGAGACTTACACCATAGCACAATTTATTGATCTGTTATTTTGTCAGAGGAGATGTGGGTTCTTTTGGGTGTTTGCTATTAGAAGGGCTGGCGCTGTAGGGCACTCTCCTGGCTGCACTTCGGCCGTGCTGGGGTGTGGGCGTGTCAGCTTCCCAGGCCGCCAGCGTGCACACCGCTCAGCGATGACTGGGTTTCTGTTGATCTACGATCTATCCAGCACGTGGTGTCGACAGAATTCTTAGTTTTTTCCAATCTAGTAATTGTAGAATGTTTTTTTCTCATATTCTTAATCACATTTTCCAGGTTACCAATGAGGTTAATCCTCTTTTAACATATTTATTGGCCACTTGTGTTTACTCTTGTGAAATAGTCTGATCGTCATCTTTGCCCGTTTTCCTACTAAATTTTCTTTTTTTTTTGTACGTGGGATTTGTATGAATTCTTTCAATGTCTAGATACTAAGTGCTTTTCAGCTGTGTAAGTTACAAATATCTTCTCTCCATTTGTGGCTTATCTTCTCAGTGTCTTTGTGGTGTTCTTGAGCCACCCAACAACCCCAATCCATGTCGCTGAATTTAGTCATCTTTTCTTTTGTAGTGTTTTTGTGGGGATTTATTTCAGAAACCCTCCCCGATGCTAAGATCATAAATATGTTTTCTTATATTGTCCTTTAAAGTGTTGTAAGCCATTGACTTTCACATACAAATCTTGAATCTATTTGGAATTGACTTGTGTGTGTGGTGAGACTGGACGCAGTCACCCTGTTCTTCGCAGGGACAGCTGCCCGTCACTCCATCACTTTTTAACTGCTGTGGTCCTCCTTTCCGTCGCTCCATGATGCCCCCAGCTTACACCTACCAGGTGTTCGTACCTCTGTTGTATCTTTCTGTTCTCCGCTGTCTTTCATTGTCAGTCTGTGCACCGATACCATGCAGTGTTAATGAGTATAGTTCTATAATGTCTTCTTAGAAAAGCCACTTAAAACAATGTTTTTTTTCTTCAAGAGTGCCTTGGCTATTCTTGAACCAAGTGCCTTCAAAAAACAAAAAACCCATGTTGAGCTTTTGGTTATAATTCATTGAATCTTTAGATAAATTTGAAGAGAACTGACATCTTTGTTTTATTAATTTTTTACACCCTTGAACCTCAAATCTCTTCCCCTTTTAAAGTCTTACTTAAGTACCTTTCAACGAGGTTTTATAATTTTCTCCAAACAAGTCTTGCAGTCTTTGTCTAGATGCATTCTTAGGAAGCTTATTTTTTTGTTGCTATAGTAATAGCAACAAAATTCTGTGTTTCTTTTGTTGCTGGTATGTAGAAATGCAATTTATTTTTGAATATTGATCTTATATCCAGATGGCTTGTGAAATGCTCCTGTTATTTCCACTGCTCAGTCTGTAGAATCTTTTGGGTTATTCTGACAATGACACTGTCTGTGAATAGTGAGGTGTGGTTCTCTAATTTCTACCTCTCTTATTTAGTTTTCATGTTCTACTGCACTGGCCGGTGCCTCTAGAACAACACTGAGTATGGGTGGTGACAGTGGCAGTCCTTTTTTCTGATGGTGAAATAACTGTGTCTAATGTTTTCTCATTAACAGTGAGCTTTGCTAAGTTTTCTCTCTTTTTTTGAAAGTATTAACTGGCAATGAATTTTATCAAATGGGGTTTTTTGCAACTATTGAGATAAATAGATGTTTCAAAATCTGCTCATGTGGGGAATTACATTGATGAATTTTCTTATTAAACCACCTTTCATTCATTCCTAGGATAACTAGCTTGGTCGTGATATAGTATAATCTGCTTAAAATATATTGCTGGACTTGTTTAGCTAATATTTTAGCTAGGACTTTTTCATCATGTGTACATATTAAAATGCCTGTCACATTCCTTTTTAAAAACTACTCTTCCTGGGTTTGGTATCAGCGTATTAGCTTGATGGAGTAGGATGGTCTTTCTTTTCTGTTCTCTGGAAGGCTAGAATGATCTGTTCATGAAAAGTTTATTAGAAAAGGGAGTTGATTGGAATGTGTCTATGAGATCGTTGAAGTCTCTTTTTTTTTTTTCTGAGAAGATTTTTAGCTACTGATATAATTTCTTTAAGAGTTATGGGACTATTTGGACATTTTATACCTTAAGTCAGTTTCACAGTTATGTTTTTCTAAGAATTTGTCCATTGAAGTTTTCAGATTAATTTGCATGAACTTTTCCACAGAATGCTTAGTACTGTCTTTAAAATCTGCTGAATCTAGTTCTGTTGCTGTTCTTTTTCCTAATATTGTTGTGCTGACTCTTTTTTTTAATGCTAAAATCAAATCCATTTTTAAGCCATTTTTAAAGAACCAATTTTTGGCTTTGTTGATTTTTATCTCTTTTTTTTTTTACTTTTTTGCTGTTTATTTCATTTATTTTTGCTCTTTATTATTTTTTCTAATTTTTTGGATTTCTTTGTTTCTTTCCTAATTTCTAAAGCCAAACACAGGGCTTTCTTCTTTGTGAACATTAGCTTTTAAGACTGTCTATGTCTCTCGCTGTCCCACAAGTTTGGATATGTAGTATTTTCTCTGTCATTAAGTTCTAGGAATTGTCTGATTTATTGTGATTACTTCTATGGTTGATTTATTTAGTGATGAGTTTAAAATTTTACACATTTCTGGAGGCTTATCCTTTTGTTAACTGATTTCTTTCAAATCACGTTATTACTAGAGAATATGATCTGCGTGATACTGATTCTGTGAACTTTGTTTGGAACATGATTTGTTCACTCTGGTATCCGCACTGCCTAGCGTAGTGCCAAGAACACAGAAGTTTTGGGCGAATGTTTGCCGATGTGATGAATGACAGATATATGACCGTCTAGTGACCAGACATCAGAGGAATTGTCTCTTTCTGCTCAGCCAAGTTGTCCAGTCCTGCTACATCACGTCGCACATCAGCCTTGCAAATGAGCGCCAGTAATATAATGGTCCTCCAAGGTTCTCTTCTGGCCTGCTCACCCCTCCTTTGGCCTGGGAAGCAGACACTGAGTAGGTGGGTGAAAAACTGCTCATAAAACTGGTAGTGTGAGATGGTCAGACCCAGCCTTGAATGTAACACAATTAGATCATTGCTTTCTATTTATTTTCTCTATGACCTGGAGAAAAGTATTTCTTCTCTAATGCTAATGTATTTTTAGCCTCTAAAAATACATGTAAGATGGCATTTCCTCCAGAGGAAACTTCAAAAAATAATATTTACAGCATTTTTTAAAAAATATTTTTTAAATTTATTTTTAGAGAGAGGGGAAAGGAGGGAGAAAGGGAGAGAAACATCCATCAGTTGCCTCTTACTCACCCCCAACTGGGGACCTGGCCCGCAACCAGGCGTGTGCCCTGACTGGGAATCAAAGCAGCGACCCTTTGGTTCACAGGCTGGCACTCAATCTACTGAACCACACCAGCCAGGGCTCAAAGGAAACTCTTATCTCTTTGAATCCCTGCAAGTAACCAGGCATGATCTCCCCCTTTTAAAACAATGTTGAGTTCCTGTTCTGTACTTTTCGTTCTATACAGGGACCATCTCCACCTCATTTTTATCACTTATAATAGAGGGGTGGTAACTCCTTAGACTTGCCTAAGAGAATATAAAGGTGTAACAACACTTGACTGAATTCTGCTTGCAAAGGGCATTTGAAGACGAATGGAAAATGCATCTACTCTGCACTAGTCAATACATACTGGTTAAGTGAGTCTGTGAAGAAATGACCAGTCCTCATGTTGATGAGTTACATTTTAGCCTTTTTGAAGCAATACCACCTGGACATACGAGGGAGAAAAGAGTGAATCGTTCACTTCTCTGTCTTTTCCTAAGCCCCTGAGAAATGCCTTTTGAAGATGCCTATTAAATAGATCCTGAAAGTGGTCCGGAACATTCTTATTTCAGAGTAAACCTCAGGAGAGGTGGCAATGTTTCTACATTATAACAACATTTATATATTTCAACAACATTCATACAGTATAACAATATTCATATACTGTAGCTGGTCATACATTATAACAATGTTTATATATTGTAGTAGACACTTGACATGAGGCTGACCAGACAGTAAAAGATAACTTAATTGTGCTCCCCAGTACTTTTTAAAGTGGCATCAGGTTAGGAGCCCTTCCCATTCAGGTCACCCTGTTACCTTAAGTTTGCTCCCTGCTTTATAACAGTCTGGTCTACAAGGTCATGCCCTCATCTTGTATGCCGAGGCAAATCGTGGGCATCTCCCAGCCATGTTGTATCTATTCCTCCTGTGTCCTCCAGAGGGCGTCCTTAGCCCTGCCTCCGTCAGAGGCGTAGGAGGTTGAGTGATGGGGGTAGGGAACTCACCTGGAGCACAGAGCATTCAGACTGATCAACCTTTCCAGACAAGAGGCCTCAGATGTCATTTTTCAGAGGTGGACAGGGGCTGAAAAGGACTTGCCTGAAGGCCACCAATGAGCTAGTAGAAGGTTCTGGACTAGAACTAGGCTTTCAACCCCCTTTCCTCTCTTCTTTTAGGGGGTGAGTTTCCCACCCGATCCCTTCCTCCTCATCCTCCTCTTCCTCCTGCTTCCTCCTCTGAGGGCCATCTGTCTGCCAGGCATGATTTAAAGACTTTAATTTACATGGGATCCTCACAGAATCCCATGAGGTATGTAACATCACTAACTCCTTTTACGAATGAGGAAACCAAGGCTTTTGGTAGTAAAAACAAACATTAATAACAACAACAACAAAACATGTTTAAAAATCACACAACTAAAACAAAACTGGGGGCAGTAGGATTTGAAACAGGCCTGATGCCAAAGCCAGTGTTCCCACCAACTGTGTGGCCTTTGAACCGATCCCTGGAAGCTCACCGTGCCTGCAGTCCAGACCTGCCCATCCGGCTTCCCTCCCTCCCTCCCCAGCCCTGCGCTGCCTTCCTCGTTTTCCTCTCCATTCCTTTGCTCCCTGGTTCTCTGCTTCCGCCCTGGGGGATACGCGAGTCTTAATTCCTGTGCGGAGAAGGGGCTGCTGGGGAGTGAGGGCTGTGCGGGCAGAGAGCAAAGCTCCCCGGGAGCTCGGGGTGCTGCGGTGTGCTTCTCCACCAGGACCGCGCTGCAGGCCAGAGGCTGATTCTGACTCTGGGCAGGAACAGTTCCTACAACTTAGAAGGGAATTCAGTGAGGACACAGGCTTTGATTTCCAGATACTAACTTTTTCATTGTGGTGAAAGCACACACCGTCTTCATCACTTACAAGCATGCAGTGCAGTCGCATGGAGCACGTTCACATTATTGTGCAGCCAATCATAAGGACTGTATCTTCTTGCAAAACTACAGCCCTGCCCATTAAACATGATCCGCCCACTCCCTCTCCTCCCAGCCTGTGGCAACGGCCACTCTGCTTCTATGAGTCTGACTACAGTGGACACCTCATATAAGCGAAATCATCCAAAGTTTGTCTTTTTGTGCCTGGCTTATTTCACTTAGTGTAATGTCCTCAGAATTCATCCATATTGTAGCATGTGTCAGAATTCCCTTCCTTTCTAAGGCTGAATAATATTCCATTGTGAATGTATGTGATTTACACACACACACACACATACACACCCATTTTGTTTATCTACCCATCTGCTGATGGACATGACGGGGTAGGATCACGGCAGACTTTCCACTGAAGACACTCTCTGAAGAAGAAGGGGTAGGTTGACTGTGCCACATGCTGCTGAGAAATAGCGAAGGATGAAAACCGAGTGATTGGAGTTGACATTGTGGAGGTTGCTCGTGACCTTGACGAGAGAGGCTAGAGTCGAGGGAAAGAGAGGGAAGCCTGACTGGAGTGCATTAAAGAGAGGTGGGGGAGGGGCCCTGGCTGGTGTGGCTCAGTGGACTGAGCACCAGCCTGAGAACCAAAGGGTCAGCGGTTTGATTCCCAGTCAGGGCACATGCCTGGGTTTTGGGCCAGGTCCCCAGTTGGGGGTGTGGGAGTGGCAACTGATCCACGTTTCTCTTGTACATCATTGATGTTTCTTGCCCTCTCTTTCTCCCTCCCTTCCCTGCTCTCTAAAAATAAATAAATAAATAAAATCTACAACAGAGAGAAGGGGGGATGTGAGGCCGAGCAGTGACTGTAGATGACAACCTGTAGGCTATCTGTGGCAGAGAGGCACAGAGAACTGCGCTGGTCCCTCGGGAGGTACATTGGACCATCTGCTTCTATTGTTTTTCTTAGAATTTCTTTCACCACTGCTACTAATACTTACCAAAAATGCATTTACTGGGAACCCAATCGAGCAGACTCTTGACCCAACTGCTTAGGATCAGGGACTAACTACATTTTGGGGGGGGCGGTACCTTATTGTGGCTTTTTTAAAAGATGAAAGTCAAGTTGTTCTGATTGAAGCCACCCCAGAGAGCTCACTACAACATAAAACGTAATTTTAGTTTTTGCTGAAGTTAGTGTCGTCTCTTCACTTTCTTTCTTTTGCCCTTTCCAGTTCTTTCTGCCCCCATTCTCCATCTCTTCCTCCTCCAGCCTCCTTAGCTTAGCACCTGACGCTTCCACAGATGGGCTTCCCTCCCCGTGCCTTCGCTGTGTTCACCTGCATGTCTGCTCACGTCAACAGCTCTTCACTCTGAATGTGCTCTGCCCCTTGTGCCTTTGCACACGCCTCTCTTACTGCGTCTACTTCTCTTGGATAACTCCTATTCGTTTGTACTAGGGAGTAAGTAAAGTTGCTGTAAGAGAGACCTTCAACACGCTGGTTTAGGTAGGAGAGAATTTTATGTCTGTCTCATGGCATAGTCCAGGGGCAGGTGATTCAGGACTGGTAGGGTGGCTGGGCCACCCTCAATGTGTGGCTTTCTCCTCTGGATGCAAGATGGCTGCTCCAGCTCTCACCATCACACCTGCATCCCAGCCAGTGGGAGGAAGAGAAGGGACATCAGGACCATGCACTCCTTCTTTTTAAATGTGACACAGATGTTGTTTCGTGTTACCGTCACTTACATCCCATTGGCCAGAATTTAGTCACCTAGCCACATTTCACTGTAAGGGAAGCCGAAAAGCAGTCTTTATGTGGGAAGATGGATATTAGAGGGCAATATCCAATTGTGGCAGCTCCTGCCACATCATCCATCTACACTGACCCAAATATCTTCTGTTCCAGGAAGCCTGTTCCTCCTGGAGGTATCCCCATTCTTCTCTCCAGCATGGCACTTACCATGCAGAATTGGGATGATCTGCCCTGGCTGGTGTGGCTCAGTGGATTGAGCGCCGCCCTGTGAACCAAAGGGTCACTGGTTTGATTCCCAGTCAGGGCACATGCATGGGTGGCAGGCCAGGTCCCCAGTAGGGGGTGTGCGAGAGGCAACCACACATTGATGTTTCTGTCCCTCTCTTTCTCCCTTCCCCTCTCTAAAAATAAATAAATAAAATCTTTATAAAAAGTATTTAAAAAATTGGAATGATCTGGGCCCTTATCTGTTCCCTGCTGGACTGTAAACAGACGTGGCTCACGTGCCGCTTATCCTTGAATCCCCAGTGCCTGTAGCAGTGTCGGCTCGCAGCGAGTGTGTGCAGCGTAAATGAGTCCTGAATAGCTGTGTTGTCAGCGCTGAGACTGGGGTACTGGGCTCCATGGGTGGGAGCGGGTGGTTGGTTGGCCCCACAGGCAGCTCCTTCACCTCTCTGCGTTCTGCACTGAAGTCCAGGAGTCTGCCAGAGACCACAGGGAGGTGAATGGAAAAGAGCAGTTCAAATGCTTATTTTAAGTGCAAGTGACATAATTCTACTCTTACCAAGTCCAAAGCGTGGGAGGGAGCAGGGTGTGGCTATGTCAGCTCCATGCTGTGTGGGGTGGGGCCCTAGCTTCCAGTCTCTCGGACACGTGGCCCCCTGGGGCAGGAGGTGGGATCGCCAGGACTCTCTCCAGCATCATCTCCCTACCCCCTGGCCCCCGTTCTTCACCTCTTCTCGCCTTCTCCTGAGGCTCCATCTCCTCCTGAGTTGCAGCCTCCACGGTTATTCTCTGGTGTGCTGGGTCACCTGCTGGAGACGGGAGCCGGGAGCTCCGGACTGCACCGGGGTGGAGACCAGCATAGAGGGGGTGGGGGTCTCAGCACGAAACATTCACACCATTCTTCATTGCCTGGCCCATTTCTTGTAACTTGTGATGTCGAAAGAGCCATCCACCTGTCACTTCCCTCCATTTTCCCAGGAGACTTCGGGGTCCAGGAATGGGTGTATGTGAAGGGACTGTTCTCCTACATCACTGTCTAGTGTCCAGACCTGCCCACACCTCCCAGATGGGGGACGGTTCCTGTTATGTGTCCTCACGGGCCTCTACATTGCCCCCCACACTCGCTGGGCCCAACAGCTGCCTTCCCCACCGGCCTGCAAGCCCTGGGAGGGCCAGGGTGGCAGCCTCATTCAGCAACAAGGAAGTAGATACAGAAAGTCAGTGACATTCGCCAGGTGATGCTGGTTAGATATTAATGGAGCCAGAAGGGATGGCAGGGTTTCTAATCGATCACAGGGCTGGGGAAGAGAACATGTGCACGCCTCATTATCGTACTCCGAGAGTGGCCGTCAGGGAACGTTTGTTGCTGACGAGGGGCCTTGCGGGGAATTTGCACACCTGCACATTCTCACAGCCAGAACCAGGCTGCAGGGTTTGTCCCAAGCCTGAAGAATAGGTCGGATTTCCTGCTTGTGCCCTAAGAGGCCCTGTGGATGCCTGTTCTCAGGCCAGGCTGACAGGGCACCTTTCCCCTCCTCGGAAGTCCCTCCGTCCTTTGATTGTTGTGAATAATCTTTTCCCTTGTCTGCGACGTCCAGCTCCCTGGGAAGAAAGAGGGAACACCTCCATCAGGCCAAGCACATCGAGGCCTCGGGGGTGGGGGTTGGTGAGGACACTCTCGCGTCAGGGCCAAGACTGGGATGGGAGTGAGGCCCCAGAAACCACAAGCCGGGGCCTGAGGCTCCGTTGGTCCAGACCTGCGAGCCAGGGTCCATCAGATGTCCTTCATTCCACGGCAGTGAGGTACAGGCCGCAGAGGAGGTGGGAGGCGGAACTGTGTCCTCCGCCGTCCATGACTTATCTGCCTTCCCCTCTGGCCTTCAGAAAAGCCTGAGAACAAAGTACCTTTGTTGCCAATATCATTCCCTTCCCTTCCTTACCTGCCAGGCACTGTTCGTTGCCTAGGATACAAGTGTGAATGAGACCCATTTCCTGCCTTCAGGAAATTCGTGGTTTAGAGGAGAAGACAGAGCAGTCCACAATGAGCCACATCCTACCACGGGACGTGCCTGTGCTTAGCACATGGGAGGATGTCGGCTCGACCTCGGCGTGCTGCATTGCCGGGGCACGAAGCAGAGCTCTGAGTTCTCCAAGGAGGGGGCACACAGTCTGGAGTAGTAGAGCCACGCGATCTTTTCTGTGTCTCGGATGGTTCTGGAAGCTCTGATTATTACACATTCAGAGGGAGACACCGGAGGCCACAAAGCGGACTGGTCACAAAGTCACGGTGCTCATTTAGAGAAAAGTCGGTTGTGTAAAGAAAGAGGGCAGTGTGCAAGAATTGCACGGGGGCAGGGAGTGGCGGTGGGGGCCGGATCTGAGGACGATTGAGATTTCTAGCCTGGGACACTGAGAGGAGGGTGTGGGCGTCGGGACAAGGACATCCCACAGCACTTGGACGAGGAAGTCAGGCTGTGGGGGCGCAGCAAGCTCGGAGGGAAGCAGGAGGAGGCACCTGCGGGCAGACGCCAGGCTGTCGCCCTCATAGACTCTGCCCGTGAACGCTCCCTGCCAGAGCGACGGTCTGCTTGTTTGCCTCACAGTCAGTTGTGACTGAGCCTTGTGCCCTTCGAGGAGAAGTACCACACCTGGCTCGGCCACGAACAGCCCGTCTTCGTCCTCTGAAGACATCTCAATGCATGATGCTCGGGGAGGGGTCTGTCGTCTCCCTCTTGCCACACCCACCACGACTGCAGTGACCCTCCGTCCACTGGCAGAGCCACACAGGCTTGGCCACCTCGCTGCCCAGCTTGAAGGCGGCTGAGGTCAGCTGATGTTTAACCAAGCCCTCGGGATGAAAGTCATTACTCAAGCACCTCGCAATGTGATCCCCATTAGCGGCCGAGTTTGTGTCTGTGGAAGGTCAGCGCTGGAAGGGGCCTTGCAGACTCTCCTCCAAGCTCTCGCTTTACGGACAGAAAAACAGACTGCACGGGGAGGTTGGGACCTGCCTTCCAGCTGGTTTCTTCTAAGAGGAAAGGGTGCTCTGTTGCTTGGAAAATGCACCGCATATTTGTTGCCTAACTGGAGATAAAACGAACGAGCTTTGTATCCTATGCTTAACATCAAGCGTCAGGAAGCGTGCTGTAAGCATTGAAAGATCTGGTTCCTCATGATCGCCCGGGACCCACAGACACATGGAGTGCAGATGTCCTGGGAATTCGGCAAGCGAGTTCTCAAACGCTGAGGTCTTTAATTAAGCAGGTGTTTGGGAAGTAGGCCCTGTGGAGCTCCCAGCCTTGGCTGGGCTCGTCTCGCTGAAACGTGGCACTGGCCCAGCTCAGCAGCAGGCCCGGAGCTGGCTTCAGTCAGAGACGCAGGAATGTGCCATTGTTATTTTCTTCTTTCTTATCAAGCCCCATTAGCTTGAGCGAGGAAGGAGCAAAAACGGGCTGGGAAAACATGTTATTTCACCGGGTAAAAATTTACTACCAAGGAAATGGTTTTGCCGTGTCTAAAAAAGGACTAGTGGAGGCCTTTGGAAAGGTGTAGTCGCCCAGATGCTGTGGGACAGTGTCTCCCGGTGTCACCCAGTGAGAATGTCTTCTGTTGGCTGGTGGCCGTGCTCACGCAAGAGCAGAGACCTTCAGCTGAGGCTGTGAACACGGGCTCACAGAGCCAGCCCTTCGTGTGCACAATGCGGGCAGAGAGGAGACTCAGGAAGAGGGAGGGATCACATGTGTGCAAAGGCTGATCCTGCTTGGCTGTGGGACACACAGTGGGACACACACACGCTCAGGCTTTCTCATGTTGACCATTACAGAGTCACAGAAGGACCTGGAGATGCTGAACTGCGGGGGGAGCTGAGGCCCCGTGCAGGAATGCTCCCTGCCTTTGTGCGCCTCTGGTCCCAGTCTGCTGGCGCGTGCCTGGGGCTCTGGGGGGAGCAGTCTCTGGCTGTGGCTCTGGCTGAACTCGGAGCTAGCCACGCCTTCCAGCCCCAGGCCTGTCACCTTGGTGTCTGGGGTGAATTCCAGAACAGAGCCTGCAAGAGGCAGGAGCCAGGAGCCAAGCTGCCCCAGCCTCTCGCAGATGATGGAAACAGCGCCGCCCCGGGCAGGGAATGATGTTCCCGGGCACCTCCCACGTGCCCGGCAGTGGCAAGGGGACCTGTGCGCACGTTCGCTTATGAACGCTCCATGTAGCCTCTGAGGCAGGCTGCCGCAGCTTTCCTCGGCACAGCACCCGAGGGCCCAAGGGGGCAATGAACTCGCTCTGTCATCGTCAGTGATCCCGTGCAGGCGCCTGGCCACACACCCAGCTCTGCCTGCCCCTGAAGTTCTTGCACTTTTATTTTTATTTTTTACCTACTAGCCCTTTCTGGGGAGGCTCGGCTTTTTGGTCTTTTCTCCTGTCACACTTTGGTGCTGGGAGAATGTTCTCCCCATGAGCGTGGGGGACCCGTCAGTTCTTGCTTTGCTGCGTTTTGTTTTACAGCTTTTGAAGGATACTTTATTTCAATCAGAATTTGTGTTTGGAAAGCAGCTGGAGAATTTTCCCTTTACAGGATAGCACTGAATGATGAAATAGAAACTCATGTGTACTTACATAATACGTACATTCAAATGTAGTAAGTACATACACACACGTACTTTTTACACTCACACGGGTTTGCATCAGCACGGTAAGCCTGTTGTCCCAGCCAGCATTGGCACCGTCAGTTCTCACCGGGCAGAAATGTGGGCTGTGTGCTGTCTTCGTAGATCCAGCTGCTCCCGGGAAGCCGTGTCACTGGCATCAACCCACGGTGTGGGACCGCGAGGTCCTAGGTCCGTCTGACAAGGGCACGGCTGCCCATCACCACTTGCGTCCGTCACAGACGCCTGCTCCTGGGTGTCTCTGTGGCCTGAGGCCCTCCCCACGCTGTCCCTTGAGTCTGCCTGGAGGGTCCCGCCGTTTGCCGTCCCGGGCTGCTGGGTGGCGTGCTCTGGAACAAAGCCCCCACCTGGGGCCTCCGTGAGACCTTGCCTGGACTTAGAGGGTGTTCTTTATCCGCCCTGCGTCATGCATCTGCCCGCCTGAAGCTTCCGTTGGGCCAGGGACATGAAACCAGCTAGGGGTGTGAAACCCTACACAGGCGTCCCTAACGCGAGGCCTGGGAGCCCACTTCCGCCTGTGGCCTCCAGGGGGTGTCGAGGCTGATGGTGACTGGTGTCGCTGACTTTCCTGCGTCCAGTTGTCTCAGACTGTGTGTGTTTCACTGAGGGGACGTCTGCGGGAAGGGGCGGCAGCTCGGACGGGGCTGGTGGGCGCGCGGAGCTGCGCTGCCCCACGTGCAGGGCGGTTCCTCCCCGGGTGGCACAGCGCTGAGCTCTCCTTCTGAAGTCAGCAGAGCCCTGTCCTCCGGTTTCCAGGACGCTGGTCGCCGGGACAGCGGTGGGCGTTGCCCCACCTGGGGGGGAGGAGCCATGGCTGCTGTGGGGCCCATCCTCCCAGGGTCCAGGCAGCTGCCCCAGCTGCAGCTCTTGGTGGGGGTTGGGGGCAGAGAGCTGACAGAGGCTGTCAGCAATGTCTGCTGTGGGGGCTGGTGCAGACACAGGGCGTGTGCTTGCTGCCCGCTCTCCTGGGTGACCTGAGGTTTGGAGGACACACAAGCATCCCCCCATGGCAGGGCATGAAGGATGAATGGGAGCATGAATGAACGCCTGGCTGAATGCGCATGGCACTCTGTCCTCTCAGGAGACGCTTCCTAAATGTCACACAAAGAGAAGGAAATCGCAGGCATGGTCTGCATCCGAGGATGATGGCACCCACTCAAGTTGCTGTGATTTGTATTTTCCCACTGATGCAGAAAAGCACGCTTTGCCAAAGAATGTCCTTGGAGGGATTCGATGTATTTTTCCTTCTGTTATTTAAGTCAAATGTATTTAATGTAAGCGATTCAGCTGTGAGCTGGAATGTGGGATGGGTCTCCTCGCTTCATGTGGAGCCCCCGCCAGGAGTGGGTCCGGCGTCAGCGCCGCCTGCTGTGTCGGCCGGCCGTGGTTTTCAGTGGGCGGGTTGCCTTTAGTAGGCTGGGCATAGCTCGCCTGGGGTGCGGAGGAATCGGGCTTGCTGTTCATGTGTCCATTCATTCATCCACCAAGCAGTCCCCGAACAGTGACTGTGGCCACAGCACTACACCAGGTGTGTTTTGAGGATACAAAGCTAGGACACCCCCTAAATCCCCAGGGGCTTCTGTTCTCCAAATACCTTTAGATTGACAAGCCATTCGATCAGATAGTAAAAGTTGCAAATTTAGTCTCTTTTGAATGTCCATCAGCAGAAATGCAGTGTCACCAAGTAGTTCCTTAACTCTGTAAAAGTGGTGGCGCTTTTTAAAAAGTGAACATTAAGGATTTTGTGTCTAGGTTTCACTGTTTTGCGTGTGCCTGTGCACATGTGCACACACACACACATGCACACTCGGGCCCCGCCTGCCCTGCTCAGCCCAGTCTCTGGGCCCGTACATGTTTGGCATTGTGTGCGGGGCCCCGCAGGCACGTGGTGTGCGTGCAGGTCACCCAGACAGAGCCTTGGGAGCTTGCTGTCACCAAGGCTCTCTCAGGGCTCTTCTCGCCTTGGGTCTCCCTCACCCTGCCCTCCCCTCAAGGCAGGAAAAGAGCCCAAATTCCTGAGGCAACGTTGTTCCCAGGGTACAGTCGCCATCCATCACACCCCACCGGAAAAATGTAAATGTGCTCCCAGCGATAGTGGCGTTATTTATTGTCCTAGGCTGCAGCGCGAGCTGGGGCGGGCGGGGCTGCTGGCCAGACCTTGCCCGAGGTTCCCCTGGGAGGCTGTGCCGGGAGGGCAGAGCCGGGGGTGGAAGGGAGGCTGAGGGAGAGGCAGGAGCTCTGGCAGCTGAGCACCGGGCTGGGGCTTTGCCACGGAGGCCGGACACCGTCAACGTGTCGGGTGGAGTGGGGCTGCCGCCACCTTGGAACCAGGTTTTTGGAGTCGGTCTGTGTTTGGAGGACGGAGGGCTGGCTCCACGCGGTGCCCAGACACATGGTGTTTTGGGGATGGGAATCGATCCAGCCTGCTGGTGTTTGACTCATGGCAGGTGGGTGGTGGATTGTGCTGGCGTCACTCGAACCCAGGAGACCGCCACTTGCCTGGCGGATGCTCCATCGAGCCGGCCACGCTTGCTTCCTGTGCACACAACTGGGAAGGCCTGTGTTACAGAAGACCCTTGTTCTCAGGGAGCTCACCCATGGGGCTGTGGGTGTCCCCACCCCCACTGCACTGCAATATGCCATGTCAAGAGGCAGACAATTTTCCAGGAGGGGCAGGGGACGGCACCCAAAACTCAGTCCGATCTCCTCTGCCAGGCCTGCCAGCTCCCTCGCGAACTGGCCATGTCCTGGCTGTCACAACTGCTGTCATTCCCGCACAGAGTGGGCTTGGAGTCAGGCGGGCATGTTCCCATCTGTGAGGTGGGGCCTCACACCCACTGCGCAGGGTGATGGCGAGAACCAGTACAGTAACACTGCGAGGGGCCGGGCACACTCCCCAGAGCTTTTCACGTTGTTCCCATCTGTGCAGCTCCGTCGGGGTGGGGGGTGCAGGGAGGAGGCTGCAGGGGAGTGAGCCCCGGCTGCAGTGATGTGGGAGCCAGGGGTGCAGACAGGTGCAGGCAGACAGGTGTGGGCAGACAGACTCTGGGATGGACACTGGAGTCAGGCCAGGTGGACCCAGGGCTTTAGGTCGACATGAGAGGGTATCAGGAGGTCCCGAGAAAGGATGCTTCACATTGTCCCTAAAATACAGCTTCGGGAGACAGCAAAGAAGGGTTCGCCTTAGCGCACAGGTGGCAAACACAAGGCCTGCGAGCCAATCTGGCCCTCCACCTTGTTTTATTCAGCCCGGCACCCTGTTTCTACCTGGCGGCAGCGCCGAGCCCTCGCTTAACTGTTAAGGGGTAGTTACATTTACACAGTCCTAAAGTTACATTCGGCCCTTTAAAGGCCACCGCGAGGCTGATGTGGTCCTTGTGAAAACGAGTTTGACACCCCTGCCTTAGCGGAAATGAACCATTTTGCGTGCTGCCTATGGGCACCAGACGTCTTAGCAAGTAGAACTCCCCTGTAGCTCGGTCTTCACGCTTTGAAGCGCTCCATTAACACGGGAGTGACTCGGACACAAGTGCCTCCCCACCGCCAGGAGGACGCGGTCGGTCGGCGTGGAGCAGTGTAAACAAGCCCGACGGTAGCGGAGGGCACGAGAGACCAGCTGCGGGAGTGGAAGGAATGCTGGAGGGCTCCGTGGAGCTTCTCGAAGGGGCAGGAACCCCAGACCCAAAGATTTTTGTGGAGGGATCCAACCCAGGAAGCCAATGACAAGCTTCCTTTGGCGGGGGACATGCCTTTGTCTTCTGTTAAGGTCTCAGAGATATCATAGCTCTGTGCACACAGTAGGTACACAAAAGACCCCCATTTAACTGGTGGGATGGACAAGCGTAAACAAAATGCATTTCTATACCAAGTAATGGTTATTATCCAGGCGACTTGCTTGCAGAAAATGATGGGATGAGACAGCGGGAAAGAGCTTATGGATGTGTGTTCTCTTCTTGGCCATTTTCCTTTGTAGATTTCTGGGGAGCAGACCGGCTCTGCCCCCTCAGAAAAGGCCGGTGTCTCCTAGTGATGCTCCGCAAGGAGCTGCTCCGTCTTCTGGGCTATAACCCAGGGACACGATCCACTGCCTCCCAGCAGACAGATAAGCGGCTGGCACTTTGGTGGCTCTAAGTAGATGTAGGTGACATTCTTTGAAATATGTCTTGTTACAGATGTGGACGAGTGTGCGACGGATTCCCACCAGTGCAACCCCACGCAGATCTGCATCAACACCGAAGGCGGGTACACCTGCTCCTGCACGGACGGCTACTGGCTTCTGGAAGGCCAGTGCTTAGGTGACGGCTCTGGGGCTCGCGGGGACTCTTGGAGGTGATGGTGGCCGGGGGATGGTGAAGTGTGGGCCCAGCTGGGGGTCCCAAGGGCAATGGGCTTTTCTGTGCAGGGGGCGGGCATATACAAGGCTGTTGAGCTTCCATGTGTCATGCATCACCACCCTTTCAAGTCAGTCGTCACCATCGCCATCATGTCATCATTAGAATTTTTTTTTTATCCTCACTGGAGGACATTTTTTTATTGTGTTTTTTTAGAGAGAGAGAGGAAGGGAGAGGGAGAAATATCAATGTGAGAGAAGCATTGATTGGGCACCTTCGTACGCACCCAGACGTGAGATCCTTGCTGGGACCAGGGGTCGTAGATGTTTGTACCAGGGGGTCACGTGCACGTGCCCTGACTGGGAATCGAACCCACAACCCTTTGGTTACGGAACAATGCTCCAACCACAGAGCCACACCAGTCAGGGCCATTGGAGTGTTTGAATGCAGTTTTAAGGCTCCTGTTTGATTTTGTCTACACTGTCTTCCCTTCTTCTGAAAGTTGATGTCCGAGGCAGGAAATGGCAGAGGTGAGCGTTCTCCTGTCTGAGTCAGAGATCATACTGAGAGCAGAGAACAGCTTGTCACAGAAAAGTTGCATTTCAAATGTGGATCAGTGGATTCTGAGCTCACGTCGTCTGCTCCCAGCACCCCACCGGAGCCGCCGTCACGCCCACCCGTGAGCGGGTCTTTCTTTTTATTGTGAAACAGCCAGTCATCCCCAGCTGAGAATTTGTTCCTGGCCGTTGGCATCTGCTATATGGCCCCTCTGTTTATTTTTACTGCAGGGCTATTCTCTCTTTCCCTCTAGTTCTTGGTCCGGCCAAGTGAATGAATTCATAGCAATCTCGGGCTGTCAGCTCCATTTCTTTTCCTAGGGTATGATTTCTATACTATTTTCAAGGAGAAGCCCTGCCAGTCTGAGTTCTCTGAGACACTTTTCTGTTCCCTGCAAGTCAGTCCCGAAGGAGCTGAGGAACAAACCCCAACGGCATCATGGAAACCAAAAAAGAAGGTCCTTTTGTCCAAGTCTCTCTTGACTGAGACTGAATTTAGGTCGGCTCTAGGGGCCTGACTGTGGCCTCCTCGGGGCCTGATAAGCCCATCGAGACTTGGCTTGGCTGTCCTCCCCAGGCGTGCCCTGAAGAGCTGACTGCCCATGGGCCTCTCAGCCAGTCTCAGCTACCACGGAAAGTCTGATGCCAGGGCTTTGAACATAAGCAGATCATTGTGAGTGAATTATTTGTATGGGAACTTAATATGTAGAATTTCAGAACTGGAAGGGATGTTAGATATTCTGTCGTTCAACTTTTATAGAGTTGGAGACTGAGACTCAAAGAGGAAGGACATTTTGCACAAGGTGAATTGGGTCTAAAATCCCTGTTTCTCAGTCCAGTTTTTTTCCACCACAAGGGGGCGCAAGAGAGGACCACAGGGACACACAACCGGGACTGCTTATACAGAGGGAAGCCCTCCGGATCTGAGGGGGGCCAGCCCCCAGGACATTCCTGAACCTCCTTGGGAGGGTGGCTCCGTCCACAGAGCGGGAAGCTCTGGTAGGGATGCTCCTGGAGGCCTAAAGTGGTGCCACACACACGGCCTGCTGACACCCCAGGTCCGAAGTGAAGGCCTTTACTCATTGTGGCTGAACTCATGCCTTCCTCTGGCCAAACTTGTTTCTCTCTTTTAAAACCCAAGTTCTGTATCCATCCACCACCCTCTCTGTGCACATTTGGAGGCATTGCTTTTGGAGAAAAACAAGGGGTGGGGGGCTGCCTTTCTTCCAGGGTACCCCAGGATGTTCCCTCTTTTCCCTGCCTCCTCCCTGTCCTAGGTGAGGTGTCCGACTGCACCCGGGAAAGAGGTGGGCCAGCAACTGCACAGGCCAATGTGCTTTCTAAGCAGGAGCTGCAAAGTTCTCGGTGGGCAGCGGGGTGGGCCAGGTTAGAAGTAGATGGGACTCAGAGACAAAACAGAATCCCAAGGGTGGGATGCACAGCCTCTGAGGAAGGTTGAACAAGTGGGGTGGCGATGGGGTCCTTTCTGGCAGCAGATCGTAGGGACTAGGCACAGTGACTGAGGTTCTGAACCAGCATCCGGAGTCCTGCGTAAACCCTGGTTCCAAAGGAACTAGGGGACCAGGGAGGGCATGTGGTTAGTGCAGGGGGAGGTGGGGACGCGGTAAGAACCAGTTACAGCTCAGTGACATCGGTTGATGACAGCTTGTATAGGTGAGGACTCTATCTCCACCTGTACGCTTCATTCAAGACATCTTAGCCTGTAGCTGTGAACGCTCCTGCCCATCAGCCCATTGCCCTGGGGGGTTGGGAAGAGCTTTCCCAGGCTCCCCATTGACAGGGACCTGTCAGCAGGGAGGGCATGTTGGCCGCTTGGCTAAAAGGACCGATTCATTCACAGAGCTGCCTGCTCAGCAAAGACCAGCCACAGCTTGGAAGAGGTGTGTTTACCCAGAGTGCTGTGTCTGCTCTGGTGTAGACACACTCCTGGGGAGCTCCGGAGTCCCTGTGTCACTGGATTCACGGGTCCCTAGACCATAGTGCTACCAGCTCATTCTCACTGACACTTGCTCTTGTTCCTGACACCTGGACACATTCATTGCTGATGGGGCCGGTGAGGAGCCTGTTGGAGCGAGGCCACAGGTTCCTCTTACACTTTGTGTTAACTTGTCCCTTCCCAGGGCAATGAAACTTTTATATAGAGTCTTAGAGTTGACTCTTAATGTGGGTAAAAATCTTGCCCACTCTAAGCAGAAATTTCTTCTACAACTTTCAAGATAGGTTCAGGTGTCCACAGGACTGAGGTGGGTCGAGGAAGGTTGTAGGGAGATTGAGCCTTGGGATCCAGAGGATATCATGATCACTGACACTTAGTAGGCACTGTCTTCACGTGAGTTCCCCTTGGCTTCCCTTCGTGATCTCTCTCCAGAAGGGATGGGCAATAAGGATGAAGGGGGCGGCATCGGTGATGGAGAAGAGAAGTCTCACCTGGTGTGCGTCTCTGTTGCCAGACATCGATGAATGTCGCTACGGCTATTGCCAGCAGCTGTGTGCGAATGTTCCTGGGTCCTATTCCTGTACGTGCAACCCTGGTTTTACCCTCAACGAGGATGGAAGGTCTTGCCAAGGTATGTGACGTGAACGGTGACGTGAACATGCTGTCTCATCCACAGTCTGACAGTTTGTGTTGGTGGGAAGCGCTGTCGTCAAAGTGCTTTCTGCTCGTTGTCTCTGCCCGCTCATCCCTTTGTGTACAGAAACCCAAGACCTGAACGGAGGTCACATGACACGTGCCTAAAAGGACGCTGGGCACTGCTGAGATTGGGACCAGACTCATCCACCAGCTGGGAGCTTACAGTTGCGTGGGTTAGCTTCCCTCTGCTACCCAGGAGGAGTCTTGCTGGCTTTCTTGACTACTTAGAAATTTTCTTGCAAATGCACTAGCCTAAGTTCAATTCCTGGGGCCAAAGTGGGGTGGCCAGAAAGAACTCCTGACCCTCGATGAATCACAAAGTAAACACGTACAGTCTCTACAGTCTCAGCAGGGAAGTCGGGGGCAACTTTGACGCCTCTCGCTACAGCTTTTCCCCTTCAGGCTGTGCCAGGAAGGCCGGCTGCCTTAGCAAAGAGTCTGGTGGTGGCGGCGACTTCCCCTACTGCTCAGCATCCCCCACAGAAACAGAATGGAGCAAAGGCATTTTCTGGTTTTCACATGATCTCTTCAAACACTGATAAGTAAGACAAACAAGCTCCGTGCTTATTGTAGTTTCCCTCTGCAGGTTTCTTCAGCTCAGGAAATGAATGGGCAACTTCAGACTCAAGGAATTAGTGCGAGTCCCGCCTGGCCGCCGGCCCCCAGCCCCCCGCCCCCCGCCCCTGGCCGGGCCTCCAGCCCCTGGCAGCTGCTGCGTCCAGGGTGGAGGCAGTGCAGGGGACTCAGAATGAGGTCTTTGTCTGGAGCCTGCCACCAGGCTTTGCAGGGCCCATTTCCTTGTCACACCATCTGAGGTCTGGCTGGCAGGCTCCTGGCCAGCTACTTGGAGGATATTATGTCTCCATTAGTCTAATCGTATCGAAATCATTGGGTAAACAGGAAGGCATCAGCGTTAAAGAGTTTGATCCTGAATTCTTTGGAAGTCTCTCTTCCAAGGCTGGTTCTGCTGATTGTTCCAAGAAGTCTTGATTGTATTCCTCTCGCCAGGAGAGGTTATTTTCTTCTGAGAGTGGAGACCGGGCTGGGACGTTGAAGGGGCTGATAGAGCAGGGTGCGCCCGCCCCCTATCCCCGACCCCCGTCACTGGAGCAGGAGTGGGCGAGTGGGCGCCTGGCTCCCTCGCGGTTGTGATAAGCAGCTTAGGGTAGACACAGGCTTCTCCGTGCCAAGGCTGGGGGCTGGACGTGCCAGCCCGGGTTTCCCCCCAGAGGCTGGCTCAGTACACCCGACACCTCCTGAGGAACAGCCAGGCATAGCTGAGCCAAAAGTCCCATGTGTCCTTGAGGCCTCTCAGGGACAGACCTGTGACAAGGAGCAAATAATACACCTGTCAGTGCCGTGTCCAGCAGCAGGCACGGCACCCAGGCTGCACGGGCACTTGGCCACTAAGGCGATTGCATCAGTGGGGCCCGCTGGTGACACAGAGTGCTCCGAACTCCATGGGCCTTTATGATTCTAACACCTCATGTGAGGAAGTGTGTGCTTTGCCCTCTTCCAGCCATTGTCACCTCTGTTGGTGTCACTGAACCCCGACAATGGCCTCGTGAGGTAGGCAGGGCAGGCATGTGTGGCTGTGGTCACAGATGAGGAAGTCAAGCAGCAAAAAGGTTAAGCAATTTGGCCAGAGTCACTCAGCCAGCTGGTGGCAGAGTGGAGAGTAGAGCCAAGGGCCTTAGCCTTCCTGTCCAGCAAGTGGGAGTGGGGTGTGGTCTGCTCCCACAGGACTCAGAAGGACATATGGGCATGTGTGGGTCCCAAGGCTAGCAGGGAAGGGTAGCCAGGGTTCCTGGGGGCAGAATCCTTTGGGTCAGGGCTCCCCGACCTCCTGGCCGTGGACTAGTACCAGTCTGGGCCTGTTAGGAACTGGGCCACACAGCAGGAGGTGAGCTTGAACATAATGCACTTGAATCATCTCAAAACCATCCCCCAACCCTGGTCCATGGAAAAATTGTCTTCCATGAAACCGGTCCCGGGTGCCACCAAGGTTGGGGACCATGGCTTTGGGTCCTGCTGCTCGGCAGGAACAGCCGAGAGCTGAGAGAGTATGGGACTCACGCTCATTCATCTCCGTGTGGCCGTAGTCTGGCCGGAAGCCGAGCATGCCAGCCCCAGTACTCACCAGCGCTATCCTGCCTGAGCCTGCGCCCCGCGGCCTGGCACCGAGACCTCTCCCCTGCCTCCCAGGCAGAGGCCTCCAAACTCCCGTGGGGACCAGCAGAGACCGATATCTCTCTGGGCCCTCCCTGCGTGGCTGGCTATTATTTTTCTTTCTCCAGATTGCCCCACGAGTGCCAGGAAGCAGGAAGTATGTGGGCATGGGATTAGCCCTCTGCTTTAAGTAAAGCTTCTCAAGCTGCTCTTTGCAAAGGTGTTTAACTCTGAAAACACCCCAATCTCTATTCAGAGTCTGAAAAGGTTTACTGGGGCTTTTGAAGAGGATAGGAACTCTTTCAGCTAGAACTGGGGTCGCTGGCATAAGGAACTTGGGAGAGAGTGTGCTTGAGGCTGGTCAGCCTGCACCAGTGTAGGAGGGGCTCCCTCCTCCCCCCAGTCCCCACCACCTTCATGAGCTGTACAGAATGAGTCTTGGGTTCTACAGAAAGACCCTGGACTCATGTCCCACGTCTATCTGTGCCCTTGTTATATTTGGGCACCCCTGTCAACCTTAAACGTGAGTGTCTTGCTGATGAGTAATTGATGCACAATGAACCGCATTGTTAAAGGCACATGACACCATGAACTCTGGGGTGTCCATACCCCACCAAAGTGTCACCACTCTCAGACAACGAAAATTCCATCCTTCCTGACAGTTTCCTTATGCCCCTTTGGGGTCCTCTCCTCAGCCGACTGAACAGGTAACATGGGGTTGTGGTCTTGGGGCACGGCTGATGGCAGGATCCGGCGAATGGGGGATCCTGTTATTATCAGGGATACTATTTATGCACAGTTGTCTTAGCTCAAGCTGCCCTGACCAAACACCTTAAACTGGGGCTTAAACAACAGAAATGTATTTTCTAACAGTTCTAGAGACTGGAAGTCCAAGGTCAGGGAGCCAGCATGGCCGGGTGCTTGTGAGGGCTCCCTTCCTGGCTTGAGGATGGCCAATGCCTCTCTGAACCCACGGCAGAAGCAGCAAGAGCAAGCTCTCTGGTGCCTCTTTTTATAAAGCATTGATCCCATCGGGAGGTCCCCATGCTAGGACCTCACTTCAGCTTAATGACTTCCAAAAGGCCCAGTCTCCGAATACTGTGACACTGGGAATTAGGGCTTCAACATGAATCAGGGAAGGGACGTTCTTAGAATTGTCACAATTATTTATTTGTTTACCCAAACATCAAAGTCAATGGCAGTGAAGGGAGACTTGATTGGGAATGGAATGTAGCAGGTGACAGGAAAGAGCAGATATTGGCTAGAAATTCCTGTTGGTGACCTTGGAGAGTGGACTTCCTAGGAGGGGTATATATGTGTATGTGCATGTATGTATATGACATGCATACATGTTGTTTCTACCCTTCCCTCTTCATGACTCCAGAGGGACACATGGATGGAGCCCCTGATTCTTCAGCAAACACTTTTGGGGGCTGATTTCTCAATCTGCTAGGTCCCAGGTAGAGATCCTTGGACTTGTGGGTCTGGTCTTCCAGCCACAGATTTTTTTGCCGGTGCATATTTGTCTGCCTTGTTACAGCGGAAGTTTGGCCGTGGGAATGGTCAGTGATGCGCTGCGGCTCTGGCTTTCCACAGATGTGAACGAGTGTGCAACTGAGAACCCCTGCGTGCAAACCTGCGTCAACACCTATGGCTCTTTCATCTGCCGCTGTGACCCAGGATATGAACTTGAGGATGACGGAGTTCGTTGCAGTGGTAATGAGCTTTACTTAGCACTGGAGATTTCCGCCTGCACTAGGGGCACGGGGGCTGGGGGTGAAGGTCAATGGCTTTCTTCACAGGTGTTTCCTCCCATTTCCCAGAAGCCTCCCCAGTTTGGGACATTTCCCTTTGCAGTGGGATCACAACCACACAAAACGGAGATGAGTCACTGCTTGAAAGGTGGAGTGGGGTCCCACCTTCCTTGTCATTTGAGCCCAAATGCAAAAACCAATGGAGCTACCTTTCAGGGTCTGAGATGGGGGTGAAGGAAGAAAGAAGTCACCCAACTGGTTTGAGTTGTCTGTCGTCAGCCAGCACTGACTCAGGTCCTGGGGCTGCACAGACAGTGCTGGCAGAGGGCAGTGACCCTGGGCTAGCAGCATACCTCACAAGGCAGGGTTGGGAGGGGTGGGGGTGGGGTGAACCAGGTCAGGTATGTAAGTGCAAACACTGGGTGAACTTCTCAAATCTCTGCAAATACTTAGTGCTCAGCTCCAGGCCTGGCACATGGTGAGCACACAATAAGCAGTTTTCAAATCAGTGAGTGAAGGGTTGAACAGGATGAAACCCTAATTTGCTGTGAGGACATACATGCAAGGGCTCCTCTGACCTTTTACAAACTCCTCTCAAGCCCAAGGAGCTGCGTCTCTGCCCATGCTAGACTGTAAATTCTGTTATCATTTTCTTATGAACTCAGGTAAAAGGAAACGTGTAAACTCCTTGGAAATAGGGACAGCCTCTCCCTCATATTTATTAGCATCCTGCACAGAGCCACGTACAGCGTTTTTATTCTCTTCTTCCTTTTTCTCTTTTTTCTCTGTTTTTTGTTTGTTTGTTTCGTTTTGTTTTGTTGGTAAATGTTGAACTGAGCTCCAACCCATCCACTTTTGGCCTTATCAGCGGTCAGTTGTAAATGAGCACAGTCCAAATTAATAATGCTTCGTTGTACTTTTCAAAGTAAGTGGGCCGTGCCCTCGGGTGTGACGATCGTTTTGTCTTGCGGGATGGAAAGTTTCCCAATGCTGGGTCTCACTGTGACAGGATCTAACCCTGTCGTGAATGGGGCTGTGTGAGAGGACCGTGCTCTGGGGACAGCGTTCTCTGAAACAAATGAGCACGTCTCCCGGGGGGGGGGGGGGCAGGAAAGCTAGAGCAGCAAGTGAGCAGTGACAGGGAGTCTTACACCAATTCAACGTGAGTCCCAGAGACCGAAATGAAATACCCTCAGGCATGAAAAGCCACTTTCTTCCTAGATTTCAGCTCCCTGCTTGGCGCTCTTTGGGGAATCTGGGCTCAGGAACTAGTGGGTGGAAAGTCTGGATTAGGAGAGGACCATTTGTTTCTCCAGAATTCCGGGCGCATCCCCAGAGGTTTACTGACCACCTGCGGAAGTGGCATGGTGGGGTGGCTCTGGAGCCAGAGTTCAGTTTTGGCTCCACTGTTTTGTGCTTTCCCTGGCCGGGTCACTTCCTAAGCTTCAGTTTTCTCATTCATTAAAAACAAATGCACATCCTCGTAGGGCGGTCACAAAGGTAGAGTAAGTTGTACCTAGGTTCATTACCGGTTCACGTACTTTCTCTAAGCATAGGTGGAGGGGACCTTTAGCTTTCCGAGTAGTGTTCTCATCCTTGGTGGTTAGGCAAGGATTTCCAGTTGGCTTACTTTCCCCAACATGGCTAGCTCCTCCACGTTCACCCCAAGGCCCACTTTCCTCAGACTCAGAGTGACCTTGACCTCTGGACACGGGGGGTTCCAGGGCTGGCCTCGGACAGCAGTGTGACCACGAGGGATTTTGTTCCCTGTTTCTTCCTACGTAGCCCCTTTCTCTGCTGGTCGTTTTCCCCAGTAAATGGTACCCTTGGTGTTATCACAGCTAGTGTGGCTCCTCCATGTGGCCCCGGACCCTTCCTAGTCGTGTCCCCTTGTCCCTCAGGGATTTGTGAAGCTGAGCTGATCCCAAAAACCATGGTGGGTTCTCATGTGGATGAATGAAAATGGCCTCGTGTGTGCTCCTGGCCAGAAACTGGGCTTGTATTATATTGGGTTGGTTAAAAAGTCTGTTTAGTTGTTGTTGTTTTTTAAGACTTTATTTATTTATTTTTAGAGAGATGAGAAGGGAGGAAAAAAGACAGGGAGAGAAACATCAATCTGTGGTGGCCTCTCACATGTCCCCTACTGGGGACCTGGCCTGCAACCCAGGCATGTGCCCTGACTGGGAATCGAACTGGTGACCCTCTGTTTCACAGGCTGGCGCTCAATCCACTGAGCCACACCAGCCAGGGCTGTTCAGTTTTTTCTGTAAAATGAAAGACACATGTTTCATTTTCACCAATAACTTTATTGATTTGGATATTTTGAGTATGTTGGCTATCTCCCACTTTTGTCTTCTAGTGGATAGAGGCCAGGGGAGCTGCTAAACATCTTCCCATGCATAAGACAGCCCCACAGCAAAGAATTATTGGCCAAAATGTCAGTAGTACCAAGAAACTTCACAAAGCACTTTTGACTCGTTCAATCAGTCACAGCACCTTCTTCACACACTGCACAAATCTTCTTTTGCATTTCAGGTGTGTTTTTACCTTTCTTGAAATGATAAAGTGTAATACACCAAAAATGTTATTTTCTTCCATCTTCAATATTAAGGTGGCCGCACAAAAATTCACCAGTTTTGCTAAGTTTTTTTAAATGCACGCTGATATGACAACTGTCACAATACAATCTAAACAGTTGGTTTTGGATGATGTTAAAGACAGCTAAGCACTACTAGAGCCAGGGTACAGAAAAACTAAACGAACTTTTTGGCCAGCCCAATATTTCAACTCTTCGGCCTGGGGCTTGCAGACCCTAAGATAAACTGGGTGTATCTGTTAGGGCCCCTTGCTGCCCAGTGGGAGGTGGGGGTGGATGCGGGTGCTACCATCTCTGCTCGTACAGGAGCTTCCCCTGCTCTGGGCAGTTCCTCCAACTTCAGGACTCCCCAAATCCACCCATTTTAAGCCCTGAATGTGATAGGCTCAGGGAGACATTATAGCATTATGTTGAGAAGTGTAGGGTCTGGAGGCTGGCTGGGTTCAAATCCCAGCTTTACTGGTCACTCATTATCTGTGAATTAACAAGTTACCGAAACTCCGTAAGCCTCAATTTCTTCTCTGTGAAATATGGCCCCTCATAGCATTTCCTTCAGAGGGCTGAGGTGAGAACCAAATCAGATGAGGCAGGTAGGGCAGTTAACTCAGTGCTTGGTTCCTGTCACATCTCAGGAAGTACCAGGGTGTATGACCGCTCCTACTGACGGCATGCAGGAGTCCACGAACTGGCCCATTTTCAGCCTCCTTGAACCCGCCTGACCCCAACACCCGCGAGAATTCTCCGCAGCAGTGCCAAGCAATAGAAATATAATGTGATCTACAAACATGAGCGTATATGTAGTCCAGCAGTCTATGAAGAGCGAGGCCCCTCTTTGCTCTGATGGGCTGGGGCCAGAGGCGGACTCCTCAGGCTCCCCGGGAGCTGGGGGGAAGTCGGGGGGAGTCAGGGGGTAGTTGGAGGGCGGGGGTGCAGCCGAAGCAGATCCCACCGCGCATGGGATCTTTAACTTTCAAATCAGCAGCCCAGTTCTGCTGGCTCATGACTCATGTCCTGAAGATCCCCGGAGAGCCTCGAAGGAGTTTTTCCTTCTTGGATGTGAGAGGCGCTAGGCATGTAACCGGAGTTCTCTGATGGTGGAGAAGCCTCCTCCTTCGCTGACGCCCACCCTGGGTGATTCCAGCCATCAGTGGGCTGTTAGAGCAACCCGAGGACATGTCACTTGGGAAAACTAGTGAAAGCAAGTTTTCGGGAAACGACAAATAAAATGAAAACATGTTTTCTTTGGCATGTTTATTGAATGACGCTCAAATGGGGGCTTCGTTGCCAGACTCTGAGTGTGATAAAGAGTTGGCTCTGCTGTGGCGCCTGCTTCTGCATCAGCAGCCACAGAGACTCCCCGGACCGGCCTCTCCTCTGCAGCCGGACAGCGGCCCAGCGCCAGTTCCCGGGTCCCAGAGACCTCCTGAGGCAGGCAGGCCACCACGGGGCGGTGTTCCCACCCACCCTATGCCACTGTAGAGATTTCTCGTTCAAGGTTTCTGGATGTAATGAAGTTTTAATATTGGGTTGGCCAAAAAGTCCCTGTAGTTTTCCTGTCAAATAAAAGACACATTTTTTATTTTCAGCAATAACTTGATTGACCTGGATATTTTGAATATGTCAGCTCTCCCCTGCTATTGGTTTCTGGTGGGTAGAGCCCAGGGGTGCTGCTAAACACCTTCCCATGCACAAGACAGCCAGCAAAGAATTATTTGGCGAAAATGTAATAGTAACAAGAAACTTCGCAAACCATTTCTGACACGTTCGATCAGTCACAGCACCTTCTCCACACACTGCACAAACCTTTCTTTGCGTTTCAGTTGCGTTTTTACTTTTCTTGAAATAATAAGGTATAATATGCCAAAAATGATATATCTCTTCTACCATCTTCAATATTAAAATAGCTGCACAAAAATTCACCAATTTTGATCATTTTTTTAAAACGCACACTGATATAACAGCTGTCACTATACAATGTGACAAAATTGTTTTCAATGAAGTTCAAGACCACTAAGCGCTACTAGAACTATCGCACAGAAAAAAAACTAAAACTTTTTGGCCAACCCAAATATAATGTTCACCCCTGGCCTTCCAGGTGTGTCCCTTTTAGTTGTGATTTTAAGAATAATACTGTTTTTCAACTTGGGGCAATGGATAAAGTTGCCCTTTCAGAAGACCAGGACCAGTGAATGATTTTTAGATCCAGCGGAAGAGTTCTGTACCCAGAAAACTGCAGCTGCCAAACAAATCTCACCTCCAAACTCGGGGTAGATTCACCTACGGGGCAAAATGAATCAGCAATGACTAGACAATGTAGCAGAGCCAGAGGCAGAGGGTGTGGGAAGCCCAGTGGAAATAGGTTTTACCTCCCGTAGGAAGTGATTCTCTAACAATTAGGGCTGTCCAAATATCAATGGGCTTCCTCAATAGATAGTGAGCTCCCCATCATCAGAAGTATTCAAGAAATGAATTGGCAACTTCTTAGCAGTAAAGCTGTCATGTGTGTCAGGAGGGTGTGGAAGCTGGAGTAGATGGCCACAAAGCTCTCCAAGTAGTCTGTGATTATAAACAGCAGGCATAACTTGTCACCCCCAGACATGGATGAGTGCAGCTTCTCCGAGTTCCTCTGCCAACACGAGTGTGTGAACCAGCCCGGCACGTACTTCTGCTCCTGCCCCCCTGGCTACATCCTGCTGGATGACAACCGAAGCTGCCAGGGTAAGGCTGTCCAGAGGGCTCTGGCTGTGGGCAACGTAAGGTGGGGCTGCCTCAGGATGCTGTCCTCTCGGGAGTCCTGTGCAGCTTTGGGAAGGTGACAGCAGTGAGAACATGAGTAGGTGTTGGTGGCTCCCAGAGTGGCAGGCTCTGGGCAGGGTGCCAGGGTCGGAGCCTTCCTGCCCCGTGATTCATCCTCTGGCCCCAGAAAGGACATGACCACTCTCACCCCTGGAAGTGAACTCTGCGGAGAGAGGTGGCTTCCTGGAGGACTGCTCCTGCCCCCACCAGGACATCTATGGCCTGACCAACCGAGGCCCCGGCTTTCTCACGACCCATGGGGCCCCCTGGTCATTCTTTTCCTACTGACTTCCTAGAGAACAGGTGCCAGGGAGACCTCATGCAGCTGACTGCTCTGTCCCTCAAGGGGTCAGGACCCCACACTGTGTAAGGGGTGGGTCTTGTTCAGATAGGCTGCTTGGCTCATCCTCCAGCCCCGTGCTCCACCCACTGGTGCTGGTGGGTGGTGGGGGTTGGGGGGGGAGGCTGGTAGCTGAGCCACTGACCCGCTTTCAGCCTCCTTGAACCTGCCTGACCCCACACCAAGCCAGCGTTCTCCGTAGCGGTGCCAAGCAATAGGAACATAATGTGAGCGACAAAGGGAGCCACAGACACAGGGTCCGGCACAAATGACGCCCCTCATCACAAAATCTTTTATTACAAAATTGTGAGCACGTAGTTCTGCAGTGTAACAACATCACACTCAAACACACCATGTAAGATTTTAGGTGAAATGTTCAAATTAAAACTATGAATTATTATACCCATGTCATTTCCCTACCAACCTTCTTTCAGGAAAGAAGGCCTTCCTTCTTCCGGACCCTGTACCACTTAAATCTTCCTAGTAGTCATGTTAAAGGAGCCATTCTTTTTTGGTAAAAAGAATTTTAACTTTTTAATTTCTTTAACTTCTTCTTTACTCAAATAGGTAAAATTAATTTTAAGACAATATTTTATTTCATGCAATATATCCAAAATATTATTCCCACATGTACTCAATATAAAGATTATTGATAGAAAGTTTACGCTCTTCTGTGCTAAGTTGTCGAATCTGGCGTGTATTTTCCACTGACCGCACGTCTCAGTGTGGACCAGTCCCCGTCTGAGCGCTCAGCAGCCACGTGGCGCCCGTGGCTGCCATGATGGAAAGGGCGGCTCTGCAGCCGGCCGCAGGCAGCCCTCACCCCAACCCCCGCAGCCCGGGCACGGGGCCAATGCCTGGGAAGGGCTGCCCTGCCTCAGCCTCCTGTCTACCCTGCCTTTCAGACATCAACGAGTGTGAGCACAGGAACCACACGTGCACCCTGACTCAGACTTGCTACAATTTGCAAGGAGGGTTCAAGTGCATCGATCCTATCCGCTGTGAGGAGCCTTACATCCAGATCAGCGATAAGTAAGTCATGGCTTCCTCTTGGGAAACGGGAATGGGCGTGAGGGGACTGGTCAGGAGGCTGCCAGTGGGCGCCAAGGAGAGTGTACCTGCCGGGGGGTTGGAGGCCTGGGCTACTGCCACCCCCACCACACACACAGTTCTCAGTCACTCGCCCCCTCATGCCAGAGCTGTATGAAGATTCTCCAGGGTGTCCAACCTTTGGGCGTCTCTGGGCCTCATTGGAAGGAGAGTTGTCTTGGGCCACCCATGAAATACACTGTGACATGTAAGCACAAAAAAAATCTCATCATGTTTTCCATAAATTGACGATTGTGTTGGGCCACACTCACAGCCGTCCTGGGTGGTGTGTGGCCTGGAGGCCACTGGTCGGGCACTCCTGCGAGGGCTGACTGGGAGGGGGGCCGCGCTCACAAACCCCCTTTCCCTTTGAGAACTTGGTGCTGGGTACACAGGTCTTTTTAGAGCTGGGCTCCCTGCTGTCCTGGGCATGGGGACCGCCCGTGGTCTTGTCAGAGTCTGACCCAGCGGGTGGCATGAGAACCTGGCTTTCTGACAAGTGCCGGGTGAAACGGTGGCCGCCCGTGTCCCTAGACTGTGCTGTGAGTAGCGAGGAGCCGGAGATGATGCTAGAGAGTTCTCAGGACTCGGGGTACTTAGCTTGCTTTAATTGTTTCCGACGTCTGCGCTCAATGTTGTACTAAATCACCACGGAGTCAACATTGGAGCCAAGGGCAGAATGTGAGGAAAGGCGACCTCTCCAGAGCACAGGCACTGGGACAGTGTCTATCTGCACGTGATCTACCGGGAGCACCTTTTCCTTCTGTCCGTCCCCGCTTAACCACCTCGGCTCCTCCTCAGGACACACGCGCGTGTGCACACACGTGCGTCTTCTGTCCTCTCTGCTGGTGGCGCATTGACTGCCCTGAGCCCCGGGATGAGTTGCACATGCCCGTGAAGTCCTCTAGGAATGCAGCCCCCAAGAGGAATGTGTGGCTTATCAGTGTGTTTCCCCCTCTGACCAAAACTAACAAAAGAAGACAAAGCAGCAACAGGCAGGCCCTGTAGAGGCACCTCGGGCCATGCTTCCAAGCAGCCCTTTGGGACAGGTTCTTTGATTTCTGGCTCCAGGGCCCTTCATGACAGAGCAGAGCTTTGGGCTGCGCTCACCGGCTTCCAGGCTGCCCTTGTCTGTGGCCAGGAAGTTGTCCCGGTTCAACCCGAAGCACTGAGTTGGCGTTACTGGCGAGGTCCCTGGCATGCCACTGAAATGCTCAGTGACTCCAGGCACTTCTTCCAGGCCCTTTCCTTGTCAAGGTGTCCTGTACTCCTGCCAACCCGAACAGTACGCACTGTCACCTTTCCCCACGCCCCCAAGTGTCCAGCCTCCCAGCTTCGGTGCGCACATTTCCTGCCTGTGGAAGGCATTGCTGTCATCGCCACACGGGCAGATTGGCCCCATCTTTCAGATCTCAGGCCCAGGCCACCTCCTGCGACTGTTTGTGATCCTCAGCAGCCGGGAGCCATCACTCCTTCCTCCCAACATCTGGGAAACCATTCTTTATGCGACATGGGACATTTTAATGTCACCATTTGGCACCGGGGACTTTTGACTTGGCAATTTTGATGCAGCCTTAAAGAACATTCTTTTCTACATTCATTTAGTCGAGTGCCTGTTGCGTGCCAGACCCCGTGCTCAGTGCTGTGGGTGTTGCCCTCGTGGCGGTGAAGGAGAGAGACATTAAATGTGAACACACAGCCATGGTTGGTGATAGGTGCTGTGAACAGGGAGAACAGAACCCACGAAACGGAAGACAGGGTTGGACCCGGTCCAGACTGGGAGCTCGTGAGCCCTCCTGAGGAAACAACCTTTGGGCTGGAATGGGAAGGAGAGTGCAGGTTAATGCACCGGACTGTGGGAGAGCAGGGGGACAGCAGGTGCGCAGGCTGCAAGGCAGGAGCCACCTTCCTGTCTTCAGGGAATAGAAGGGGCCCGAGTTGCTGCAGCCTTGTGAAAGAGCGGACATTGATTCCGGGGGAGGTTAGAGACATTGACAGAGGCCAGAGCATCTCAGGACAGGGGACAGGGCATCTCAGAGGTGAAAGTGGGTGTTCTGTTTCTATTCACGCCGCAGTGGGTGGCGACTGTGGCATCCTTGAGCAAGGCGGAGACACAATGTGGTTTATGTTGGACAAAAGGCGCTCTAGAATGGGCCGGTGGGGGAGACCCATTAGGGGCCATCGCAGGGGTCCGGGTGAGACAGTGAGTGTGGTGGCAGTGGGAATGGTCAGGCAGAAGTGGCTGAATTTGGGTGGTATTTTGGAAGTAGAACCAACAGGTTTTGAAGATATTCAGTAGATTGGGAGTTAGGGGAGAGTGACAGACACGTGACAAGGCTCCCTTTCACTCTGGCCACCAAGGCTTGTATCTACAGGTGTCCTTACCCTGCCGTGAACGCTAAGCCCCAGGGGAGTCTCAGGGGTGATGTGAGAGACGGGAGGTGGTCGGGGCTCAGTTAAGGGGTGTCTACAGCAGGCACTCAATAGGGATCAATGGTTTTATGTTATGACGGTGCTACTCCTGGTGCTCGGAATTCGCTGCTTTGTGTTAGAGACATTTGTGTCTATGGTTTATTTTCCCTATTAGAAGGTAAACTATGTGAGGTCAAGATCTCATTTACCATCACTATTGCAAAGTGTCTTAAGGTCGTGTCTTTTTAAAAATTATAATTTATTTTTATGCTATTACAGTTGTCCCAATTTTCCCTCCTTTGTCCCCCTCCACCTAGCACCCTGACTCTCTCAGGCAATCCCCACACCATTGTTCATGTCCATGGGTCATGTGTAGAAGTTCTTTGGCTACTCCACTTCCTATACTGTACTTTACATCCCCATGGCTATTCTGGAACTACCAATTTGTACTTCTTAATCCCCTCAGCTCTTCACCTTTTCCCTCACACCCTCCTCCCGTTTGGCAACCAAAATGCTCTCTGTATCCATGATTTTGTCTCTGTTCTTCTTGTTTGATTAGTTTGCTTTTTAGATTCAATTGTTGTTGATAGATTTGTATTTTTTGCCATTTTATTGTTCACAGTTTTCATCTTCAACTTTTTCTTTAAAAAGTTCCTTTAACATTTCATATAATCATGGTCTGGTGATGAACTCCTTTAGGTTTTTCTTGTCTGGGAAGCTCTTTATCGGCCCTTTGATTCTCAGTGATAGTTTTGCTGGGTAGAGCAACCTTGGCTGTAGGTCCCTGCTTTTCATGACTTGGATTATTTCTTGCCAAGCCCTTCTGGCCTGCAACGTTTCTTTTCAGAAATCAGCTGATGGTTTTATGGGAACTCCCCTGTAGGGAACTAACTGCTTTTCTCTTGCTGCTTTTAAGATTCTCTCTTTATCTTTAACCTTTAGCATTTTAATTATGATGTATTCTGGAGTGGGCCTCTTTGCATCCATCTTGTTTGGGACTCTCGGTGCTTCCTGGACTTGCATGTCTATTTCCTTCACCAACTTAGGGGAGTTTTCTTTCACTCATTTTTCAAATAGATTTCCAATTTCTTGCACTTTCTCTTTTCCTCCTGGGACCCCTATGATGCAAATGTTGGAATGCTTGAAGTTGTCTGAGAGGCTGCTTACACTGTCCTCATTTTTTTGGATTCTTTTCTCTGCTTGTTCTGATTGGTTGTTTTTTGCTTCCTTATGTTCCAAATCATTGATTTGATTCTTAGCTTCATACATTCTACTGTTGTTTCCCTGTAAATTGTTCTTTATTTCAACTACTGTATCCTTTGTTTCTAACTGGATCTTTTTAATGCTTCTAAGGTCCTCACTAAATTCCTTGAGCATCCTTGTAAACAGTGTTTTGAACTCCACATCTGGTAGATTGCTTATCTCCATTTTGTTTAGCTCTTTTTCTGGAGTTTTGATCTGTTTTTTCATTTGGGGCCTGTTTCTTTGTCTCCTCATTTTGGCATCCCCCCTGTGTTTGTTTCTATATATTAGGTAGAGCTGCTATGACTCCCTGTCTTGGTATCATGACCTAATGTAATAGGTGTCCTGTAGGGTCCAGTGGCACAGCCTCCCCTATCACCCAAGCCATGTGCTCAAGGTGTGCTCTTTGTATGGGTTGAATACACACTTCTCTTGTAGTTGAGCCTTGGTTGCTGTGAGCAGGTCAATAAGAGGGATTTGCCCAGGCAAGTCTGCCTTCGCCCTCCGTGGAAGATCAGTTGTGTAGGGGCTTTGACTTGGTCTGTAGCTGTTCACAAGGTGTGCAGGCTCTGGAGTTTCCTGGGTGGTGCAGGCCAAGGTCAGACCCTACCTGTGTTCTCCCCAGGGCCACCTTGCATCAGCTAAAAAGCAATCTGAGATGGCTACTACTTGTGCTGGGCTCGGAGATTCCCAGGCAAAGCCAAGCTGGGAATCTAGGCTGGCTGCTACTAGTGCTGGGCCTGAGGCCACTTAGCAAGAGGTAGGGGGGCTAGAGGCTCACTGAGGCCAGCTGTTGCTTGTTCAGTAGGATTTAGGAAGTTGTGAAGCATGAGCCAAGAACAGCCATTCATATAGAAAAGTCACTTTTGACAGCTTAGTGGGCCTGTAATTTGTGTGGGATGGAGCCTCAGGGAATCTCCAGGGCAGGGCAAACAGTGGTCGCCAGGTTGATGGAGTCTCAGATATGGTACCCACCTGCTGGCTCTGTGGGGGGAGTGTTAAGACAAGGGTCAGTGGCCTTGGTCCGCCTTTCTGTCTGTGAGAAATCTGTCCCTTAGCTCCTACCTTACTGCCAGACTCTTCAGTTCCTCCCTGTGTGCCACTGGTGCCTTTCAAGGTGCTACCCCAGTGCTGGAGCTCAGAGGGAGTGAGTCTGAGTAAGTCTGTGTGTGGGTTCTTTAAGGGGAACTGCTTGGGACTCCAGAAGTTTCCACCACTGACTCTATCCCTGCTGGTTTTTGTAACCAGAAGTTATCAGGACTTATCTTCCTGGCACTGGAGCCCTGGGCTTGGGAGGCCTGGTGTGGGGCTGCACTCCTTGCTCCTGAGATATCCCTCCTGCATTTTTTCCACTGCACATTAATGTGGGACCAGCCTGTTCCATGTCTCTGCCCCTCCTATCAGTCTGGATGGATGTGGTTTTTTTAATTCCGTAGTTGTCAGTCTTTCATTCAACTCGATTTCTGATGGTTCTGAGTGATGGCAGTTCTATATTTTAGTTGTAATTCTGATGTGGTTGTGCGAGGAGCCGAGCCATGTTTACCTCTGCTGCCATCTTTCCTGGAAGTTCTTGACGTCATGTCTTATGCAGAGTGAATTCTAAGCTCTTGAAAAGATTAAATCCTGTTGCATACAGACTAAGCTAAGTGTGGCAGAGAACATAGAGGACCACTGAAGACCTGTCAATCTAGTGTAACTTTTCACTATGCAAATTTCCTTTTTTCTTTATAAAAATAAGAAATAAAATTTCTTAATGAGCATGTACTGCCGGCGATGTGAGAGCAGTGCCTCAGCGGCACATTTTACTGACTAAATACATGACAAATATGAGGTGTGTAGAAAATGTCCCAGGACTCTGCAAGTCAGACATCTGGGGTTTACACTCTAGTAACAGGGATATCTGCTTGGCCAGTACAGGCGATTCTCTAGGAAACAGAGAGCTCCATTACATGCTGGAGAGTGTTTCAGCGAGAGCCAGGCGCAGAGCGGGTCTACGGTTACAGCTTTGCACTATCAATGGAGTGGCCTCCTTCTCAGTGTTGGAAAGGGAGAAGTAGGTGCCACCAGCATCCCGAGAGGGTTTTTCACGTTCTCACCCGATCTCCCTTCTCAACAGCCGCTGCTTGTGTGCCACCGAGAATCCTGGCTGCAGAGACCAGCCCTTCACCATCTTGTTCCGGGACATGGACGTGGTGTCAGGACGCTCCGTGCCTGCTGACATCTTCCAAATGCAAGCGACGACACGCTACCCTGGGGCTTATTACATTTTCCAGATCAAGTCTGGGAATGAGGGCAGAGAATTCTATATGCGGGTAAGAGGGGATGGCGGGCGATGGCCACTCTCCCCGACGAGGTGTCGTGTTGTCTAGCCTGGCGCATGCTTCTAGAAGCAGGTCAGCTTGCAGCTAGGAGGGGCGGGTGTGAAGAGTGAAGAGAAGAGTGGAGGGGAGTCAGGACTTCAAGTTTCTGTTTCCTGTCACTTTCTGTGTGGCCTTGTGAAAGCTGCTTCTCTGTGAGCCTCGGGGTCCTCATCTCCCTCTCTTTCCTCCTACAGTTCTATGGGAGAGGCATTTACAAAGCCTTTTATCTGTCCACTCATTTGACAAATATTTACCAAGCACCTACTATGCACAACTGGAAACTGAAAACGGAGCATTTGATAAAACATCCCCAACCCTTGCCCTCCTGGCACCTCCACTGAGTGAACGTAAAGGCACACCTCACAGGAGTGGGCTCTGCCTGCGTTGCCCGACACAGTAACCATTGAGCTCTTTAAGTTTAAACTGATTGAAATGAAATAAAATGATAAATTAGGTTTTCTGTGGCACTACCCTTATCTCAAGTGCTCAGGAGCCGCATGTGGCTGCTGTATTAGCTCAGACATGGAGCATTTCTATCATCGTTAAAAGTTTGATTGAAAAGAGCTGACTTGTCCACCTTGGTAGAAATCGTAGAGCACATGCCCTAAAATGCATCTGCTTGTTTGTGAATTCCGTGATGTAGTACTGTACCATGTATATTACTGAGCTTCGTGTCTCGTAACTTCTGGGATGATGGCACCTGTCTGTTTGTTTTAAAGATTTAACTTATTTATTTTTAGAGAGAGGGGCAGGGAGGGAGAGAAGCATTGATGTGCTAGAGAAACATGGATCCCACACCCCCAACTGGGGACCTGGCCTGCAACCCAGGCGTGCGCCCTGACTGGGAACCAAACCGGTGACCCTTCGCCTTGTGGGACAACACCCAACTCACTGAGCCACACCAACCAGGGCAATGACACCCCTTTAGAGACCACTGGCTTAGGTAGGTGTCTTTCACACTTCAGTGTGAATTTGGGCACTGGTCCAAAAAGTGGATTCCAGGCCTTCATCTCCAGAGAATCTGGAACTATTTGAATTACCCAGGATAAGTCAGGATGTGGTGTTTGAGGCCTGGTGCGTCAGTTTCCTAGGGCTGCTGTAAGCAATTACCAAAACCTTGATGGCCTAAGACATCGGAAGTTCCCTCTCCCACAGCCCTGGAAGCCGGAAGTCTGACCTCCCCCGCACTGAGCTGCAATCAGCTTGCTGGCAGAGTTCTATTCCCTCCAGAGGCTCTAGGCGAGAATCCACTTCCTCTCCGCCTCTGGCTGCTGGTGGCTGCCAGCACTTCTTCGCTTGTGACCACACCACTTCAGTCTCTGCCTCCTTGGTCACATGGCCACCTCCTCTGTGTCTCTTATCTTGACCCTTGTGAGTGGATGTCGGGCCCACCCAGCTCATCCAGGAGAATATCTCTGTGTCAATATCCTTCACTTAGTCACACCTGCAAAAGTTCCCTTTCCTTTTTCTATGACATTTATAGGTTCCAGGACATAGGACATGATATCCTGGGGGGTGGGGGGGACATTGCCCAGGAATCTGCATTTCTAGCAATTACAGCAGGGAGTTCCCCTGAGTCACTGTGGGGAGCCATACTCAGAAAGATAGGCAGGCTGTGAAAGTTTATTCGCTGTTGGAGCAGATGGCCCCAGGGCCTGCATAGGACCACTTAGCTGAGCTTTCTACCCCTCCTCTCCCCGTCTCCTGGCAGAATCTTCCAGTCCTTGCCTCTGGGAATGGGCCTGCCTGAAAACAGGGAGGTCTCAGAAACAGAGGTTAGGACAGATTAGAAAAGGTCCCAGGTGCTGGCAACATGCCTGTATCCTCACTGACATGTTTTTGGCAAGACCCTAACAGGGCTAGGTCCGTGGGATAGCGTAGCCCGCGGAGCCAGTATCTGCAGACCAGTGTAGCAGGGTCAGGAGCTTTGGAAGAAGATGGAAGGAGCTGAGGAGAAAGGAGCTTCTGCGAGATGAAAAACATGGGGCTGTGTTTATGTCTTTTCCCCAAACCATAAGCAACAGCTGTCCGGCAGAATCCCACATCTGGGAGCTTCTGTGGGCCTGCTGCCCATGGGAGCAGAAGGCTGCCTGCTGACACCACCAGTCTGGCCTCTCTCATCTGCACAGACGCAGTGGGCTCCTCTTGGGAACTTAAAATACCATCCTTGATACCACCTGCCTCCATTCCCGCCCCCTCCTGCCAGCAAAATAGCAGATCTGCAGAAGGTGGTCTTGGCTAGGTGAGATTTCACCCACCAGGATACCACCCACTAAAATCCCCAATGTTCCCTGTGTGGCTGACTTGTCAGGGGCACCCCGCGATGGTGGGGGAAGCAGATTAGCCTGCACGTGGAATGGACAGGTGCAAGGACTCCTTCTGGAAGCTTCCTCTCCTGCCTGGAATGTCACAGCAACTGGGGGACCGTTGGGACTTGCAAAGCTGATCTGTGTGTGGCTTGTACCATCTCCAAGAACATTGGGAAAGGCCCCAATCCTTTAGTATTTACTCAGAGAAGGAAGTCAGGATGCTGAGGGAATGTGGGGACACTGCTTATTCTGAGAAGGGCTACAGGAACTTCCGGGAGGGGAAGGTAGCTGCTGGCTGGGGAGGTCCCACCGGCAGTGCCTGGGAAAAGGAAAGGAGCTCAAGGTGGGGAGCCTGTGAAGAGGCCACAGGGTGTGGGAGGGGAAGACAGACAAGGCAGGACGACCCCAAGTCCAAGCTGCCCCAGGGTTGCAGCGCCCTCCACAGGAGGGCACACATAGCCATTCTCTTTAAAAACTTTTTAATTTTTGTTTTACATGATGTTTTTTTACACATTTATGGTAGAAAAATGAGAATATACAGATTAACCCAAAAGTTAGAGCATGGTCTTCCTAACGTGGGTTCCAGAGCCAGGCCGTCCCACCTCGTTTGCGGCCTGCAGTCTACCGACGGCGCGACCTTGGCTGCATTACCTAACCTCTCCAGTCTCCACGTCCTCATCTCTGCAGACTGGATGGTGGTGACAGTGTTTACTTTAGGATTAGATGAGATCATGTCCTTGCGCAGTACCTGGGACACAGAGTGCCTTTTCATCAAACACCTGGGACTGGGCGAGGGGGAAACCTTCGATAGCTCTCTTTTTCCCACCCTGCTGTCTTGAGCCCAGGCACCCTTGGGCGACACCTCAGGCTAAACCCATCGGGTTCACAGGTGCGTTCAGTTGCTGTTGAGTCGTCTCCTCCCACATCAAAAAGTCCACGCTGGATTAAGTGGGACCTTCAACCTCTCAGTCTCTCATTCAGTATAGAGGGGGTGGGGGGTGGCTCTGGAGGGGCACTTGGGCTCTGTGCACTGTCCTCTTCCCCTGCCCCCACTGACTGGTGCTGCCCCTGACCCCTCCTCCAGGGTGGTGGTGGGCGGGCAGATGGCGGAAGGGAGAGGGTGGGGCCCAGGTCTTGGTCGTTGTTATGGTAGCAGGTGTTGCTCCGCTGTCTGGGGCAGAGCTGCACACGCTCTTGCATTTGCTGGATGTTTTGTGTGATGTTGGGAGGTTTCCCTGAGAACTGAGCACTGACCATTCCCTGGTGTGGGCGATAGGGCCTCTGGTTGGCCACTTGCCACCCCAAACCTCTTGCCCCTCTTTCTGGTGCTATGTCCCGCACAGACTTTCTGGGGGCAGGGGTCGCTGCCCGACCCTGGCAGGCAGACCTTACACCAGGGCTTCAGGACAGCAGCAGCGAGGTCCCCTGCCACTGCTGCTGTTGACTGGGGCGCAGGGCCGCTCTATGGCTGTATAGGCTTCCCCAGGAGGGAGTCGGGTACTGCCCTCTGCATCCTGAAATGTCAGGGGACCCACACGTCTGAACAGTTCTCTTAAAACCCTCTCTTACTTGAGGTGGGAGCTGGTACATGTGTTCAATACATGTTTATATATTGGAGGTGGTCACAGAGGGGGAGAAACAGATCTGGCTTGGGGCTGCCACTTCCCGAGTCCTGTAAAACAGAGCAGACACTACACAAGTCTTCCACCATGCTCAACAGGTGCGGGCACTATGCCCAGGGTTTTCCGTACCTCACTCCTTCCATTCTCCCCACAATCCCATGTACAGCGCCTGCCTGGCCAGCCCAGTTTACTGAGGAGAGCACTGAGGCACAGAGAGGCTAAGTAATTGCCCAAGATCTCAGCCAGGAAGACCCAGAGTGGGATTCACATCCCATGGTCAGGCAGCAAAAACTCTAGACATACTCTTGTATTTCTCTTCAGGATGTGAGGTATTTTTACTTACTCTACTAGATTTGGGGTCTCAGCAGAAGTTGAGAAGACGAGGAAAGTCTGCTGTAACATCTAGTAACAATAGAGGGTATCCAAGAAGAATCCGTTATTACTGCATCGATGGGGTGGTTTCTGCTCCTGCTGCTCCTACTGTGGTTAGGAGGCTGTGAGCTCCAGGGCCCTGGAGGAGTCAGTGGTGCTGCCCAAGGGCCTGGAGTGTCACATGAGAGAGGGTCCGATGGCTGCTCAGGCTCCCCTACCCTGAGGTTCACTGGTCATGTCACAGACACTCAAGAGAAGTTCATTTCACCCAGCAGGCAAACCCTACTCATGTGCACATGCACACACACATAGACATACATGTATGTGCAAACACACACACCCATGTACGCACATCCATACACACACTTGTACACATACATGCACACATGTCGCTTCCACAAGCCCTAGCAGTGGTCTGTCTCACCCTGAGCCCTAGAGAGAGGACTGGTAATTGACTTCGGCCAGTGATGCAGGGACATGACTGGAACCAGAAGAGGAAGTGCAGTCAAGGGGTTCAGACTATTCCAAAGCGTGTTCAGCCCACAACACACATGGGTCAGGCGGCAGGGCCGGGGAAGCCGACTCGCCATGGCCTGGCTGCGTGCCACACCTCAGACAATGCTGTCCCACAGGCTGATTCAGAACAAACCCAAGCATGTGGGAGCAAGGCCAAGAGGATGTAACGCGGGTAGGCCATTTGCAACCTACGCCCACTGTGGGCAACTCCACGGGCATCCAGTACTCATTCCTTCTTCCTTTGCCAACAGTGATTCAGCATCACTGTGTGTGTGGCTTTGGGTGGGCACGTGCATTCAAGAACAAACAGGACACGGCCTCTGCCCTTGAGGAGCCCACACTAGAAGGAGGGACGGGAGGGACAGCCATGCAGAAGACACTTAGAATGCAAAGTGGGGACTCTCAAGTAGAGTTGCTGCTGGGAGTGTCGGCAATGAAGAGGTGTCAAGACCTGACCATTGAGCATGGTGATCAGAGCATGATTTCTGGAGTCAGACACTCCGGTACTGGGTGCTAGTTTGGTGACCTGGTCAGTGCACTTAATCTACTCACGTTGTGGGGTTGTGAGGGTCAAATTCGAGATGTGTGAAAGGTCATAGCCAAATGCCTAGTATCAATCCCCTCACCCCCCCCACTCCCTCTACTCATCACCACCTCCATCACCCTCATCACCACTCATCCCCCCACGACCACCACCTCCACCACCATCATCATTTTGCACTATGACCACCAAGTCCACCAATGACCAGAATGCTCTCAGGGGCCCGTGTCATTAATACCCTGACTTTGCCCTAAAAGCCAAGCGAGCAGTTGGCAGGGGGGCGCTGTCCACAGCTCCTCTGGCTGGCGCCTGAGCCCTCCCTGTGCTGCAGATAGGCCTTTCTCAGGCCGCCGCAGATCTGAGCCTGGCGGAGATGGAACTCCCTGGCCTCTAAAGTCACTTCCAACGGGGAGAGGCAACCATCTTTTCATACTCTGGAAACCTTTGCTGGGAAAGCCCAAAGAAACAACCTGGAAGTTCCTCGTCGTTCCACCCCTATCCGAGCTCTGCTGCTCTCCCACAGCTCAGGGCTCTCAGTCCTCGGCCTTTGTTCATGCAAACAGTGAAAGCTGGCAGGATATTTATATATGTAAATGCTGTATTTCCCTGTGTGGCTGTGCCCTCCGAAAACCTGGCCCGGGCCTCCTAGGTTTTGCAAGAGTTGACGAGGAAGTCCATGAGATTCTCTGCGTGAGCAGGTGCCAGTTGCGTCGATGCTGACGTGAACAGAGGGAGCTGATGCCAACAGGAAATTGTGTCAGTGGGCAGTGGAGGTCTCAGTACCTGGCTGGCACCTGTCTGCCAGCCCCACCCTTGACATACCTGTGGAGCTCTCGGGGGTGTCTAGAGCTCTATAGGGAGCCCTCCCTTGTGGAAACAGATGAAACACCCGGTGTGACCAAGTTCCTTGATTTGCAGGGCCCATTGCTTTGATTCTGGGCACAGTGCCAGGCTCTGCAGCTTGTAGGAAGCAATTGCCCAGCATACTCTTGTCCCCTCATGCTGTGTCCTTTCCAGGGGCCCGCTGCCTGGCCACCTCACTGAACTGCGAGCATCTCTCCTTAAGGGCAGGGCTGGCCAAACAAGTAAAACCCGTCTGTGGCTGATAATTGTGCAGTGACATAGGCCTGGGGCTTGGGGTCAGATAGAAGCCCCTGAATGAACTCCCTTGGCTCTGTCCCTGGCTAGCTGGGTGACCCTAAGCAATTGCTTAACCTCACTGAGCCTCAGTTTGCTTATTAATAAAATCGGCAAATAACAAGACACCTTCAATTCAGCCACCAGGATCTGTGCTTTTATTTATTTTTAATTTTTATTATTATAATCCTCATATGAAGTTATGTTCATTGATTTTAGAGACAGAGGAAGGGGGAGTGAGCAACATCAATGTGAGAAACACCCATCAGTGGCCTCCTGTATGCCCCCCACTGGGAATCGAACCCCCCACCTAGGTATGTGCCCTGACCGGGAATCGAACCCACAACCTTTTGGTGTACGGGAACGATGCTCCAACCCACTGAGCGACCTGGCCAGGACGGGGTCTGTGCTTTTAGATGAACACTTCTTGGTTGTTAATGTGCCCACAAATCACCTGGGGATCGTGTTAACTACAGAGTCTGGCTCAGCAGGTCTCAGGTGGGACCTGGGATCCCGCCTTTCTAACAAGCTCCCTGGTGCTGCCGAGGCTGCTGGACCAGGGGCCACACTGTGAATAGCAAGGCCTTCCCAGGTTTTCATGAGCACTAAACAAACACATGTATGCAGAAGGGGCCAGAGGAGCACCTCGTGCGTGGTGGGCACTCCACTGATGTCAGTCTGCTCTCCCTGCCACCTCAGGACTTCCGGAAAGAGATCCAGTGAAGAAGAAAAGTTCACCTGGAATTGTTAGGACCACAGCAATAGGGTTGCAGAAGGGCAAAGCTGGAGTTGACAATGGTGTCTCAAGGGGAGCCTCAGTCGGGGCTGCCCATCACAACCACCTGGAGACTCATCAGCGAATTTTGGTGGCTCTGGGCGTCATCAAAAAAATCCTCCGAGGCATAAAATCTTGGAATTGTCACCTGGAATTGTTAGTTCAAAGAAAGGTGTCCAAGGTGCTTTGGAGGCTGTTTGCTTAGGAACCACTGGTCTGGAGCAAACCGTCATTGCAGAGCTGGGGCCCCCGGAGATGAAGTGACAGATTTAGGTCACTCAGTTTCATCAATTATTTGTCCTTTCATTCAAGCTGTGTTTGCTGAACACCTGTGTGCCAGGCACCACCGTGGTGTTTAGGGGATTCAGTGCTGACAAACCTAACCCTGATCCTAGCTTTATGGAGCTCATGGTCTAGTGGGGACCTAGCCATTGGACGTGGGCTGAGTAAATAGTGTAGACAGTGGTACCTGGTAATGAATACTTTCCATTCTACGCAGAATAGCAGGTGCAATGGCAGAAGGTCTGGAGGGTGGAGGGAGGGGTGACTTCAATTGAGGAAAGCAGGGAAGGCTTCTCCGAGGAGGTGATGTTTCCAGGTGAGACCCAAAGCGCTAGCAGCAAAGAACCAGGTGGCACGTGGGCAAAGCCAGGGAGCATGTGGCACCAAGGGGGTGCCAGTGTGGCTGTAGTGGGGACGCAGGAGCGCCCTGATCAAAGCTACAGAGGTGGGCTGTGGCCAGACCACCCAGGGCTTCTACTTCGGGAATCACATGAGAGACCGTGTGTCCTGGCAGACAGCCGTCTGCTTTCCTCACCTTCTCTGCTGTTCTCAACAGCTTCTGGGGTCGAGCTTGCCCTTCCTCCTCAGGTTGGTCAGATCTTCTCTAACAAGTGTCCCGGGTTCTGTCCACAGCAAACGGGTCCCATCAGTGCCACTCTGGTGATGACGCGCCCCATCAAAGGGCCCCGGGACATACAGCTGGACTTGGAAATGATCACTGTCAACACCGTTATCAACTTCAGAGGCAGTTCCGTGATCCGACTGCGGATACACGTGTCGCAGTACCCGTTCTGAGAGCCCAGGGCTGGAGCCTCTGACACTGCCTCTCAACAGCGCCAAGGGACAGGAGAAGAGAAGAGACAAGAGGGAGAATGAGAACGAGACAGACGTCAACGCCTTTCCTGCTGAACGTTTCCCAAGGAGACAGCCCACTGTCCTGACCCCGCCCGTATTATCGTAAGGTAGACCTGGTGTCCCGAAGGGCGCGGTGGCCCAGTTTCCACAATGCAGTTATCAAAAAGTATTATCATCGGCACCTGACCCGCGATTGACGGCGATTTTCCGAGCCCTTCAGTTTATCTGCCTGTTTTGTAAAGAAAATAGCTTAGGTGTGCTGGGGTCCGAGCCCATGTTCAGAGACTGTGAACAGTGTCCTCTCCCCTCCTCCATGCCTTCTCTCGCTCGCTCGCTGACTGCTGCTTCGCAAAGGCCCAAAGAGCTCATGGGGATGCTGTGTGTAGCTAGTTTGCTTCCTGTATGCACAGAGAAGGCTACGGAAAGAAACCACTGAAGGATCTAAGGGTTTTAAAGAGTCTATTTCAAAACCATGTCTGGTATTTTCAGCCATAAAAGAAGTTTTAGTTTTCCTGAAATTTGTATAACTATTTAATCCTTTATTTTTTTTTTTGTTCATTTTGAGGGTTTTTTTGTTTTTGTTTTTTTTTTAAATAACAAGTGGTAGAATTCCTTCAAAAGGCCTTCAGGCACATGTTATGTTCTGTCTTCCCAAACCCAGTTTCCTCTCCACTTTAGCCCAGTGTTCTCCTCGAGGACCCCTTCATTATGCTTTGTTTGGAATTTTTACCCACCTGGGTTGGAAGGCAGAGGTCTCCAAACTGATTAAATATTTGAAGAGATTTTGTGTTTGGTTCATTTGACATTGTAGGCGAGTCAGCTCTTGTGGTTGGTTCTAGCTGTCTTTCAACCTGTTTACTGTGTACTGGCTTGAGAAGCTCTCTGGAGAACTTGATCTTCATTACTCAGGCATGTGATGGGAACAGGCGGGCAGAAATGGGGGCGGAGAGGTTAGTGGGAAGCATCAATCCTGAATCCTATTTCATTCGGTTAGAAAACTGTCAACTTCTCTGTTATGTGGGTTATTTCCAAGGGCTTTTCCAGGGCAGGAATTGATTCAAGCCACTCTCAGTCAGTGGTCCCCCACCGTGCCTGCAGAGTTGGGGGGGGGTCAAGTGGGGTTTTTAAGGCAAAACTGATTTCCTAGGCGTCACTCCCAGAGATTCTGATTGAGTTGGTCACAGGTAGGGCCCAGGCATCAGGAATTTTTAAAACTCTAATAAACAGGCGGAGCTGAGAACACATGATAATAAATACTCTGAAGAGAGGGAGACAAATGTGGCCCAAGTCCCTGCCACCTTGCCATCCACATCTTTTTTAGTTACTTGTAGGGTGCACCATCCTCTTCCTGAGCAAGGACTCTGGATTCCCTTCCAGTACTAGAACCCCAGGCCGGGGCAAAAGGTCAGCAGTGCAAGGCACGGTTAGAGAACAGGTGGGGGAACAGCTGCCTTGTGTCCTATCCCACAAGCTGACCCGAGGTCTCAGAAGGAGGAGGTGCACTCTCTGATGGCCAAAGTTGCTTCTGCAGGACAGGTCTGTTAGGGTATGCTTATTAAAAACCTGCTGTGTGCCAGGAACTGCGCCCTGGATTCTTAGCGTTAAGAGGGGTTTCGTAGATTCTTAATAGCTGGTTCTTCGGTTCTTTGGCTTCCTTACCCAGAGAGCATGTCTCGTAGCCACACTGCGCACCTAGCTTTGCTGTGGCTATTGTTTTCTCTAAAACTAATCACATCCACACCATTTCCCACTGTGCTCCTTCAGCAGGTTCAAGTGATGTTAACAATGACATTCACAGCACATGCCTGCGAACGCCCCGTTCCACGGCTCGGAAGAGAAAGGACGACTTCCTAGAGACTTGCCAGCACAGGGCCTCTGAGCCTGGCTCCTCTGTGGGGTGGGGATGAGGCCTCAGGAGTGGGTGTGGAGTTAGGGGTGCTGCGGGTTGCTGTGAGCGCCACACGGAGCAGCTCCCAATTGCGGACGCGGGCTCCACACAGCAGACAGGTAAGGTTTCCTTGAACTTCTGGAAGAGAGGGAAGGGAAGCTTGGGCTTGGTGACCTCAGGACATTTGGACCCAGACTCTAGGGCTTGCGTTTTATTTGTCACGTCAACATGTGGCGTCCCACTGCTAAGAAAAAAGGCACAGGGACTCATAAAGCCACTTAGAGAGCTTCTTGGACCTCGGGTTGCTCTTTCCAAACATGGTCTGATGAATTCAGTGTAAATGGATCAGAAGCATGTGGGATCAATTTACCTTAAAATACACTTGGGCCTAAAAATTAAGGGGAAAACACCCAGGGGCAAAATGTGGACAGCAAGGCCAGACCCCAAACTTTTGCGAAACAGTTCCAGAGGCTCCCTGAACCTGAAAAGCTGTTTGCTTCACCCACCCCTTGAGGACAGATATTATTTTCACAAGACTGGGGCTAAGCCTGCTCTTGGAATCACACAGCATTGTGCTGCATTCGCTGAGCCTATGGGGCTGGCTATACCATGGAACCCTGAAATATCTGGGCCTTCCACCCCTGTCCCTTGTAAGCTTTGTCCCATCTCCCAGCAGGGCCGAGAGCTCATCATTCAAACCCTGCTCACTGCTGCTCCACCAGGGCCTGAAGAATGATGGGATCTTTGTGGGGGGGGGGGTGCCAGATAGAGTGGGGACACCTGCAAAAATCCTTGTGTCACCGCCCAATCTGGGTTCAATATGGACGAAAACCTCCACTCAGCTGCCTCTACTTCTCAAGTTTTGAGATTCCTTGAAATGTTCTCTGGGGACAGCAGCCAGCATTTCCATTAAAGTGCAATTTTAGAGTTTCACGGTGGAGCGCCAATCCTAACACTTTCCAATTGGGGTGGAATCTACCTGCCTGTTGCCCCCTCTGGCCTGGGTAATGTGCTTAGAAGTTTTCTTAGGTAACTGTCTTGGCCCTTGGGATGTTATTTTTCCAGATGGCGGAAACATTTCACTTGGTTTGATTACTTCATTTTCAGTGGTTTAAATGTATTTTTGTGGCCTGAGTGTTTATTGTAACGTGTGCAAGTTCTTCCTGAAGCAAAGGTGTCACCAGAGAGAGAACACGACAAAGGAGCAACTCTTCTTTACTTCCCTCTCGACACCTGGAATCCTGCTGGTTGAGCCAGGCCCTGGATTCAGAGAAGTGAACGAGACAGATGAGGTCTGTTGATAAGATGTTTATCCAGGGGTGGATGCAGCCTGTGAGGGCGAACTAGAATGCAATGTGATGGGAGCATTTTAGCGGTGTGAAGAAAGTGGTTTGGGTCCTGTCGACCACGTGGCGTTCTACAACGCAAATTCCTTCCAGACTCTATTTACCTGTGGCTCATCACTGTACAAGTAAGGGCTAGTACAGTGCCTGGCACCACGTAGGAGGTCAGGGTCATTTGAATGAAGATGATGATGGGACATGATGAGAAAGTGGAGAGAAGGGGAAAGACTCAAGAAAGCTGTAGTGGATGGAATCACTAGGTCTTGGGGGTTTATTGAGAGTAGAGGCTGAGGGAGCTAAGGAACAGCCTGAAGTGAGCTCAGGAATACCTTAGAAAGAGGGGTTTGGGTAGTGGGGAAAGATGAATTCCATTTTAACCTTGCATTTCTTAAAACATTTTGTTGTTGTTGAGGTATAATTTGCATAGAATGAAATGCATCGATCTCAACGACACCCTCAGATACCCTTGCACAAGTAGAATGTGCTGAATTCGAGGCGACTCTAAGACATCTGGCGGAGGAATTCTGAAGGTGGTTGGAAGTGTGTATTCGGTGAGAGAGTTTGGTGCTAGAGACGATGGAGCCTGGGGTCCTGTGTGACGTGGTCCTGGGGATGCCGGTCAGGGGGCTCCTTGGGGCTGAGAAACCTGAGAACACATCATTCCGTCTAAATGACCAAATCCACTCACAAAAGCGGTCATCCACTCGGAGCGAGACAGTGAATTGCTTCTTGAGTGAGTGATGGGGCTCCTGTCCCCGGTGGTGATACTCGGCACCCGTGAGGAAAAAAATGCTAAGACGAGTAAGATTGACTCATAGCCTAATGTGAAAACTGAAAATTGCATTAACCGTGTAACTTCGAAGCTTCCTGAAACAGTAAAGTCATTTTCTAGTGAACCTATTAGGCAGATAAATGTTCTTGGTGGGAGGTCAGCATTCATTGCCCTCCAAAGTAGATTGCGTTTAATTAAATGTATAGGGAAATTTCTGTTGGCCTTAGGAGGTGTGGTGATGTGGTCGGAAGATCTCCAGTCTGGAAGTCTAGACAGCTCTAGTTTTTTTCCCACCTCTCTCTGAAAACAAGGAAAACATTTCCTAGGTCTGTCTTGCTCTGGGGCAAGTCACTTAGCCTCTCTGAACCTCCGATCCTTCTTTTGTAACCTGCAGAAAATTTTAAGCCTGAATCTGCTATTTATTCAACTCTGGGACAGGTATTTCTCAAGCTTCTACTCTGTTCCTGGCTCTGGCCTGTCATGAATCCCTGCTCTAAAAGTCTTGGCTCTGGCCTGTTTGAACGGCCTGCCTGGAGCATCCATGGTGTACTGGGAAGGTCAAAGTGCTGCTGGAAACCACATCCCCAGTGTGCAGAAAGTGGAGGTGAAATGGACCTCACTTCAAGTCCATGAACGGCAATGGAGAGAGAAGGAAATTGCTGAGAATGTGCTGAGGGAAGTGAGCCACTTTGGGTCCTCCAAGTTCTAGGAACTGTTTATAGACGGAGTCTTGGCTCAGGAGAATGGCTTTGTTACTTAGAATATTTGAGGTGAAGAAAGGCCTGGGGCTACTTGCTACTTGGAGGATAATAGGGAAGAAAAGCATTTCCACACATCTTATTTCTCAAAACAACAAGGGGCTATCTTTATTCCCCCTTTAACAGATCAGGAAAATGAGGCTCAGAGAACCTAAGCAGCTTACTCCAGGTCACAAAGCAGGACATGGCAGAATTAGGACCCAAATCCAAGTCTATTCAACTCCGATCCCCGGGTTCCCTTTGCCTCACCAGACTAGCATGAATACTCCCGGTTGTCTAAGCCAGAACAAAATTCCTATTTAGCACCTGAGTGGTGCACAGTCCCCTTTTCTGTCCTTGAGCATAAAGAATGGGCTGGCTTTTGAACTGAAGGTGATGGCCTCCATACAGATCCTGGTGGCTCGAAGGATCTAGATATTAAGTCGCGAGGTCTGATCACCTGTTTACGATGAGGAATCTGAGGCTGGGGATGGGGGATTGATTGATCATGTAACCTGGTGGTGGACTAGCCTATCAGTCTCTTGATTCCTGGTCTAGCTCACTTTCCCCTAAACCACAGAATCTTTCCAATCCTAAAGCCTGTTAGCTGCTTGCATCTCAAGTAATGTGAGAGCTGTGTGCTTAACCCAGGCTCTCCTTGCCCTTTTGTGTGGAAGGACCTTCACTAGTTTAGAAGACTTTCGTGACCGTGCGTGGGAATTCAGTAAGGTCAACTCTGGCACTATGAGGGACAGCAGAAACCACTGAAGTTTATCCAGGGGTTGGTGCAGAAGCCAGAAGTATGTGGCAACTCAACTTAGAGCTGAGGGAGAAGGTGCATCATTGGAAAACGGAAGACTTCAGAAGCCTTGGGTGGAAAACGGACTCCCACCACTTCAGTCTAAAGACCTGGGAGGCAGAGAGAGGCAGAAAGGGTTTCCACATGCTGCTCTGGCCTTTGAAGTTAGTTAGGATCATGAGCAAGCAGCCACAGTATGGACAGCTCTGGGTGACAGCGGGGGCAATTTTTGGTGACACAGCACGAAGGCTACCATGCTCACTTCTCTTGAGTTTGCTTGGTTCATAGGCCATTTCACAACACGTTGCCCCCTTCCCCATTCCCTTGCCAGCCTGTTCTGACATGAAACTGCCTCTTACTTTCCATGGAAACAAGAAGAAACAGCGCAGTGGTGGATGAATAGTGTCCCTGCAAAATCCATGTCTGCCAGGAACATCACAATGTGACATCTTTGCACATGTGATCAACCAAGTTACAATGAGGTCATGTGAAGTCGGGTGGGCCCTAACTCCAGTGACTAATATCCTTATAGGAAGAGGAGGGGACACACAAGACGACGCACGACCCAAAAGGCCATGTACAGATGGAGGCAGGTCGGCCTGATGTAGCTACAATCCAAGGAACACCAAAGGTTTCTCAGAGCCACCGGAAGCAAGAGGAGAGATGAGGCAGCATTCTTCCCTAGGGCCTTCAGAGGGAGCACGTCCTGTTGACACCTTGATTTGGGACTTCTAGACTCCAGAACTGTGAGAGAATATATTTCTGTTGTTCAGGCCAAGTTTGTGGTGCTGTGTTACAGCAATCCTAGGGCACTCATGCAAATCATGAGTTTTCATTGGGGTACATAGTCACCTCTGCTGAGGACCTGAGAGTGGAGAGTGGGACAGAGAAGACTTGTCATTTCAGCTCTCCATCCTCACTCTCTCACTGGTTCTCCTTCCATGCCCCACTTACCTCCTGATCCCTCCTTCTTAGGAAGCGCCCGAACTCCAAATCCGTCTGGCTCTGTCATCCAGAAACCCTACTCTCACACTCAGCTGCCAGCTGGCCGGCCGCTCAGGCCAGAAACCCTCTGGGTACGGTTGTGCAAAGATCCTTTGCAGGAAACAGCAGCCCCCCTGAGAAGGGAGATGTGGATTTAAAAAGCTATTCCTGTCCCCATTTTGAGAAGACATATTCCTTTTCTATGGCCTGGACTTTGGCCTGCCAGAGGCAATGGGGTAGACGCTGTTGGCCTGTACCCACACCCCACCCCTTGAATGCTCAAGGTATAGACTGTGGAGATCCAGAGGAACCTGTCCATCTGTCATCAGGTGATGCTGCCCTGGACACTTTGGGGAGAGACTAAAGGAGTACAAGAGGTTGTCCTACCCTTGAGGAACATTCCAGAAGACTACCGTTAGCTTTTCTTTTTTAAACGCTTTGTTCAGCTTGTTTGGTCTTTCCTGTCTTCTAATAACACTCTCCGACATTCTAATTTTCCCCCTCCCTCCCTCCCTGGATTTCCTTTTCGTTTACCTGTCTATACGTATAGAGCTTTTAAACCTTCTGTCACCCTTATTTTTATAAATGTTAACTTCTTTTTTTAAAATTAAAATTTTTTCTAAACTTTTTGATTTCAGAGAGGGAGGAAGGGGGGCGGAGAGAGAGAGAGAGAGAAAGAGAAAGAGAAAGAGAGAGGTTGACTGTTGTTTCACTCATTTATGCATTCATTGGTTGATTCTTGTAGGTGCCCTGACTGGGGATCGAACTCACAACCTTGGTGTATCAGGACGGTGCTCTAACCAAGTGAGCTACCTGACCAGGAGTGTTCTATTTTTTTTATGCTTGTAAATTTCTAAGACATGTGGAGCAGTATTGTTCTTTCCATCTTTTATAGGAAAAAGGCAAATCAAACCCAGAGGTAAATGAAATTGTTCAAGATCACCTGTATTTAAGTGACAGAACTCGCCCGAAACAGCGGGCCAGGGCCCTTCCTGCAGGTGCCAGGGCCTTTTGTCAAGCGGTGGTGAGCTTCAGCCTGCAGCCTGGAAAACTCCACTTAGTTTAGACTGGCCACCTTGTCAGAGTGAGGGCTCTGGGCATGGCAGCTTGATTCCCTTTAGATACCGTTCTGTTTTAAAAACCGATTTCTAGACTGGTTTTGCATTAAGTTTATTAACTGGTTGGAAGAACTCTGGATTTTGACTCTGGCCTCAGAGAAACGTTCTTACTAGGTTACACGAATATTTTGACTCCATAAGAATTTGCGCAACAATGCATCCCACAGGAGAAACGCACACCAGATCCCAGATGTTTAACACGTTTGCTTCGGATATTGGCGGTCATGGCCTCTAGTGCTTGTTAAACCAAAAAATGTAAGGCCACAGAAATGATTTTTAGTGTCTAAGCGTGCCTCAAGGTCAGGCTGGATTCTGAGTAATTGTGGCATTTCCACAAGTTTTTTGACCACAGGTTTTTCATATGTGTGTGTAATTAAAAGAAAGAAAGAAAAGAGAAAACAATCCAAGCAGAGAGTTGATGAGGGGGAGTCTGAACTCTTTAGTTTTGACTCAATTCCAGTTCACTTTGGTTGATCTATACAAAATGTTAAAAATTTCTTTTCCAATCCTGACATTCACCATTCAACTTGCAGTCACTCACCCAGGTCTGCCATTCAATCAACCAACCATTTAGTGAGGAATCTTGGGGTTCAGAATGCCATAACCCTAGGAATAGCCTGCACCCACTGGGGATGACTTTCTCTGCTTATGATAGATCCTTTAACCCGTCAGCTCCACCCTTCTCTCTGCCTCCGTCGTGGTCAGTGGGCTAGCCAGTCTCTCTGCTGCCACATTTGCCCCCTGCTCCCTGCAGTGTATTCTCAATGCAACAGCTAAAGTGCAGATGTTAAATTGGTTCATGTCATCCCTCTACTCCATACCCTCCAATGGCTTCTCAGCCTATTCACGGTAAAAGCGAATAATAATGGCCTATGCTTTCTCCTCACCCCAACCCCCCGCCCCATGTTCCTCTGTCCTCAATTTCTAACCCTCTCCCGCTCTTTCTTTTGCCCCAGTCACTGCCCCTCAAACATGCCAGGCAGGTTTCTCCTGTATGGTTCACTGGGCCGGCATAGGTGGCAGCACACATGTTGCATTATGGGTATTAAGGCCGGAAAGTGGGAGATAATTTGTTTCAAGCAATTGACAACAAGTTAAGGATTTATTGATGGGGTCAAAAGAAATTCAAAGCCCACGATGATTCATTTTTTTCAACAATCTTTCTTCTAGGAAATTTGGCCCAAAACAGGTTTCCCTTATAAATTGAAAAAGCCAAGGTTAGTGAGGCAAAGTATTTTCATCCCGATTGAATATACATATTGTTGGGAGAGTGGTCATTTTCGCTTGTTAAGGGTTAGGATCTTTACATTATGGGGATCTAGTACCTACAATTAACTTACTGACCCATTGAATGAGCAATGACACCCCAAACTCAGGCTCTCTTGCAGAGTTGAAAAATGAAACATTTCAGGAAATGTGTTTCAGCTAACTAGGAATATACTCTTTGAAGTACTAAACCTTTAAAACAGTTTTAGTCATTTTGATGGATATTAGAAATAAAGCATTGGCCACGTTCCTGTTGGTAGCCATACTACATATATATCATAAGTACAGTTTTACTTGACTCAGGGTCATCATTGTGAACTTCCGTGGCTGCACTTTGCTGCATCATAATACAGTGGTGGATCTGTTTGCTCTACAGGTGACTAGGCTTCTTGAGTCCTCGTGTCTTCTTTGCATAATTTTATATGGGAATTTAGGAAGAGAAAAAGGAATAAATGGGCGACTTGCATCCCGAGAGTTTTATGGGAGCTTTAGTCATACCGATGGCTCAGAAGGAGGTAAATTTATGTGCTGATCATAAGTGACAGGGCCCTAGGTCATTTTAATACTCTTGCTTCACCATCGTCGCCCTTTGATGCTTCTATGAACAGCCTCTAGCAGCTCCAAGACACTGGCCACTTTCAGAATTGGGGGCCAGAGACACATCGACTCTGTCTGGATCAAACCCAAGGGAGCATCACCCAAGAGAGAATGGAGGGGTCCTGGGCACACGTGCCCTTTACTCCCCATCTTGCTAACAGGAAGTTTTGCTCATGGCACCAATATTGTCATTCAGCTCAAGACCATCTAAACCTGCTAATGTAAATCACGGCACACACACTCCCCCATCGTGAAGTGGCCATGATCATGCTAACTCACACTGGATGGTGCCTGACAGTGCACAACATTCTTTCAGTTTTTAATGTTATTCACCAGACATTCCGATGTTATCTGCACCCCCGTCCCAGGCTTTGTGGTAGACATTAAGGTGCAAAGATGAACATGGCCCTGTCCCTTTCCATTTCCTTATTGTGACCATCGTATTGAGAGGTTTCTAGAGCAAAGGTTATTATTGTCCCCACTTTCTTGAAAGAGAGAGTGCAGTTCAGGGAGGCCTTTGCATTGGCACAAAAAATACATTAAAGCTAGAATTTAAACACAGGTTTTCAGCCTCTAAATCCCATGTTTTTCTCTAGGATCCCATGCCATAAATAAATACTAAGCTGCAGGCACTTACAGCAAATATAAACATATGTAAATCACAATCAATTAAAAATCACAGACTCAATTCCAAAGAATCTCATAGGGACCTAGTTTTTTTGTTTTGTTTTGTTTTTTCAGTACTCATATCAAGTCTCTTGTGTTTAAGTGATGAAAACTGAACACGGATCAACGTAGCCAAAAGATATTGTTTATCAGATGCATCCCGGTGCAACGGGAAACCAGAGCATAGCTTCCCACGGGACTGAACATGGCCAAGAACTCTAACGCCTTTGGAACCTCTCAAACCACCTCTTACCTTTGCTTCTCTCTGATTATAAGCTTCATTCTCCTTCATTACATTGACTTCTGCCCAGGGGCCTGGCCACCAAAGTGTCTTCCGTTGCTGAAAAGAGAACTGGCCGTTCTAGCCTAGTTATTATTTGACAAAGAATTCTAGAGAAAGATTCTGGGTGGCCCTCTGGAGTCCGGTGCCTTTTCATGGACCAATCCACTCTGACTAGGGGAATAAAATCTTGCGAATTTGGAGTGGAGGAGGGAGTGCTTCTCACGATCGTCTCATGACATAGAGAGATGTCTACTCTGAGCATCCTAAATTCAATCTACAAAAATATTTTTCAAGAAATACCCCATTCAGTTTTGGAAGTGAAGTATTTGCAGAACTCCATCACAACATTTTGCTGCGTTTAAAGGAGTTAGCACAATGCCACAAGGAAGGAGCAGGAGAACTCCAGGAAGAAAAAGCTAAGGAATCCTCATTACTTTTAGCCAGTCCAGGAAGAAAAGGAGGAAGGTAGAATTTGGGGATGGTCCAGGGCGGTGAAAACCGACTAGTGAAGGATGGAGAGACGGTGCAGAATCTTCTGAAGAAGACTGAGCCCAGAGCATCACTGTCACCAAATGACATGGATTTTCAGGCAGGCTATAGTCATCTTGGAGAAGATAGGCAGAGTGCAGAATTCCTGGAGCTAGAAAGCTTGGTAATCTTCTGTTCTATTCCTTTCATTTTCGGTATGAGCTGATAGAAGGAAGAAGTAATCTGCCCAAACCCAAAAGCCTTGCTTATTTCACTGGCACAAACAGGAAAAATAATGACCCAAACCCTTGCCTATGTCAGGGGGTTATTCTTCTGAGGGAAACTGGGGTAAGTTACCAGAATTGAACAGCGCCTTTTTCACCATCAGGCTGACCTTTGCCAGAGAGCAGGTGTAAACATGCAGGTGGCTGATGGAGCTGGGACAGCTGATAAACATGGGGCAGAGGTGGGGCAAGGGAAAGGCCCTGAGTTAATGGGTTTCGAAAGCAGACTTTACCTCCTTCATGACCTGTCCAGAGCTAAATCCTGCACAGCTAACTCAGGCCAGCCCCAGTTCTGTGAATCTTCTCCTAGTTCTCAAGTACACACCAGGGCTGGGCACTGCCTGAGGCTTTTCCTACCCACCTGACGTTCTTTTCAAATGCTCTTACACCTGTGAAGTCCTTTCCAATCTCTGTGCTGTCCCATAAGTAGCAGCAATGTGGTTTGGTACAATACATTGATCTCAACGGTTAGGCCTGATGAGTCAAAACATTATTTTTTCCTTGTTGCTAGTTATTTGTTCAAGAATGAGCATGTGACCCAATTCAGGCCAAAGAGATATGAGGAGAGGTTTGGCAGCTTCTCTCAAGAGCGGTCCAGGGAAATTTCTTCTGTCCCCTCACCCAAATCGAAAGAGGATGTTCCCATTGCCCCTGGCAGGCATTCTATAAACACAAGACAACTAGATTTAGGACGAAGCTTACAAAACCTGGAACAGAGCAAAGGGAAGGAAAGCATTCAATGATACGTGGATGAATTGCTGGATCGGTGACTCTGAAGTCTGGTCTACCTTTGGACTTCCTTTTAGGTTAGCTGTGTCAGTTACCCATTGCTGTATAAAGAGCCTTCCCGAAACTTAGTGGCTTAAAACAACACGTTATCATTATTCAGTTCATAAATCTGCAATATGCGCAGGGCCCAGTGGGGATGGCTTGTCTCTGTCCCACGAGGTGTCAGCTGGTGGCTGGAGGATCCACTCGCCAGATGGCTTACCACATAACTGGAAAGTTGGCATGGGCTCAGTCAGGTCAGAGCGTCTTGTCCCTTGGTTCCTTCTCATATGGTTCCTGCTCCCCAAGCTGCTTAGGCTTCCTCAGAGCATGGTGGCTGGATTCCAAGGGCAAGCCTCCAAAGAGAACCAAGTAGAAATGGGATTGCTTTTTATGACCTTGCTTTGGACATCATATTCCATTATTTCCACAGTCTGTCATTTCCACAAGCCTCTCTTGGTGCACCAGTCACTCTGGTTAGCCTAGATAGAGGAGAGAGGACATCCCAATCTTTGAAGAGAGGAAATTCCAAGAATTATGAACATGATTTAAACCACCACACTAGCTATAGCATTTCCTTATTTTTATGACCATTTGAGCTGGGTTTTTTATTTGTGGCTGAAAACATCCTTATTGATATAGTTAGTGTCATCTCAGCCATGGGCAGCGGAATGTTTTCACTTCTCAACAACAATGCCAAAGTAACATGCCAATCAGTAATTTACTGGTCATTTAATACCCAGGTTTGGAAACCATTTCCTTTTCTTCTCTTGCAAATTAGAACAGCATCAAGCATAACACTGTAATGGATTAGATCCATTCATCTTAATTCTAGTAGACTTTTCTAAGTAGGTGATACAGTGATGGGATCCGAGCAAGAATATGGTACTTGCAAGCATTACTTCCGGTTAAGAGCTTTTGGTTGGATGCCCCTTTTAAGAAGAGTGGGAAGGCACTTCAGAGTTCATGAGCTCAGGGTCCGATTCTTTTCCTTCTCCACACATGCTCCAGCTAAACCAGTACGGTCAAAGGCTTGTGGTTCCATGTGATATTCTCTCTAGCTCTGACAGCCTTTCTGTGGGCGAGGGAAGGGATAGAGATCATGTTCCTGATCGTCTGCATTGTCCTGCCCCACGGTGAACTCGGTCTAGTAAAACAAATCATTTCTAAGTGCCCACTGTGTTCTTAGCATTCTGCCAGGCATTGCAGATACAATGACCTTAAGACGTGGTTCTCACCCTAGCAGGATGGCTCAGTTGCTTGGACCATCATCCCATATACCAAAAGGTTGCAGGTTTGATCCCTAGTCAGGGCGTGGGCAGGAGGCAACTGATCGATGTTTCTCTCTCACATCGATGTTTCTGTCTCTCTCTCTCTCAAATCAATAAACATATCCTCAGGTGAGGATAAAAAAAAAGTTGTGGTTCTCTAGGAACCTAGAAAGTAAATAAAATGCAATTGAAAAGCAGTACAGAACTACTTAAAATTAAGGGCTACACCAGATATATAAATCAGTCTTATCAAGGAAAGGGGAGTGAATGAAAGCTGAGCATTCACTGGATTTCAAGGTGCTTCTCCACCCAGAAGGGGCAGCAGCAGATCACTTGATCCTTTCTCTCCCCGCTGACTCCTCAGCTACCTGTGACAGGACCAGGGTGAACGTCTGATGTAGGGGTGCCCAACCATAGATTAGCTAGCGACCTGTGCCTTGTGTGTGGTCCAGCTAAAATAAACTCAACCCATCGGATTCCTCTCCCAGGAATCTGCAAAGTGACAAGCCGGTATTACTCTTACGTTGCAGGCCCTGTGCTCAACAGTCTAGTAGTTGAGGAAGTCGTGAAACTGGGGGCAGACCGCTGCTTTGAGGAACTAGAGACTCAGGGAAGCTGGTTGGGATGGGCAGGTATGCAGAGAAAAGCAGCCTCTCTGAGACCAGAGGCAGAGAGCTGCCTGGGCTGCCCCAGGGGCTGCCCATTCTAATGCCCGCTTGTTTGGATTCCTGAATTCCTGTACGTTCCCGATGTCTCCACCTCTGTGCCAGGGCCGGGCCGAGGAGACCATGCTGTGCCTTCTACTTGAATGAATTTCAGCGGGTTTCTGTCACTTGGTCACCATCAGAGTTCTGTTCAGAGCAAGTCGAGAGTTCATAGAAGAATTGGCGATGTCGATCAGCCTTGAGCAAGGAGTTGGGGTTAGGTAAAAACAGTTGCCGTGATTTAATGAGAGGAGCTTGGAGTCGCACGCGGCCTGGGGTTCAAATTCTGGCTCCTCGATTGCTTCTTTGTGATCTTAGAAAAGTTACTTATCCGTAAAGTTTAGACGATAATATCTACTCTGCAGGGGTGTTGAAAGCATTAAAATAAGTATACACGGACCATGAACACAGTGCTTGGCACGAGATAGGCCAATAAAGAATGGGTGCTATTATCATTCCAAACATATTTGGAGGAGAAAAAGGAAGTCGTTTTCAACCCTGTTCCCAGTAATATAAAGTGGTTTTGATTGAGGCATTTTGTATTTCTCAACATTTAAAAAATGGCTTTCTATGTTTGGGATGGGGGTGGGGGTGTGTGCATGCGTGTTTGTTTGGCAAGGGTATTGTTTGTCTTCCCTTTCCCATTGAAGCCGTACTCACGATGTTCTTGGACGAGCTGGTGTTGTTAATCAGGCATGCAGTGTGAGATGAACAGGGGGTGATGAGCTGGTCAGACTGCCAAGCAAGTCGTGTTTTGCGGGAAAAGCCAGATTGGTTCCTGAGGAGATGTTTTTCAGAAACGAAAAGGGAGGATTCACCACCAGCCCCCACAGACCCTGCCCGGTCCCTTGGGTGCTGTTGCTCTGTGGGGTGACACGACAGACAGCTCTCTGACAGCTGGAGCACCAAGCACCGTCGAGCTGTGCTGGAAGCGCACTTGCACTGTTGCCAGTGGGTTTTGTCCTTCTCGTAAATGAAGCCCACGTCAAATAGGAAATGGACTGCAGACCTCCCACGTTTCCTCAAAAACTGTTCCAACATCATCGGTCCCTGATAAACTGGAAGGGTGAGGGAAGCTAGCGAAAGGCAGGGAGCGGTGGGGAAAGTAGGAATGTCTGAAAAATTAGGATTATAAAATGTTTTGAAGACACCCCTCACCATACTTCTTATTCATATAGAGACAAATGCACACTTCAAACTGAAAGATTAATTGCAATTAATCTGCAAAGATAAACTGCAATTGTCATAACAATATGTCTTTGGATATTTGGTTCCTCTGCCAACCCCATTTATTCGTGAATTTTCTCTATGGGCTTGGAGCAGATTGAAAGAGAGGGGAAGAAGTCTTGGCATCCTAAGCTGCCTGGGGATTTTGTTGGGTGTATGAGTTTTTCCTAAAACTCTGATAAAAGCAAAAATCACAAATGATAAGATTCAGGGTTTTTTTTTCAGAGAATGATTTAGAGTCGTATTTGCAAACAACCATTCATATTCAGAGGGAGCCTACTGAAGAGTTTTTAAATCTTTCTCTCCTCTGCTGTGACAAATAGTTAGATTTGACATCTAACCCAAAGGATAAAAAATGTCAAATAGAATTTGACTCAGGGAACAAGGATGGTTTTCTAACTTGCCATTGGCCCAAATGGTGCCTCCCAGTGATTTGGTGGGAGAATCCTGGGCACATTGGTCTGGAAGTCTGGTGCCATGATGGGGTAGGAGTGCCTCTCCCACCATCCCAGAAAATCATGGTTGGAGGGTATGTCAGGTGACTACTGCTGTGTAACAAACAGTCCCAAAATGCCATGGCATACAGCAATAATCATCTATTATTTCTCACCTGTCTGCTGGTCAGCTGGGGGTATGCTGATCTAGTCTGGACTTATCTGGGGACACTGGTCCATGTCCCTCATCCTCCTTGGACCAGCTGGCTGGCCCAGGCAAAACCTTCTCATGGTGTTGGCAGAAGCATAAGAGAGTGAGTGGAAACCTGAGAGTCCTCTGCAGGCATGAACTCAGAATGTCACACTGCCACTTCCATCTCATTCTATTGGCCACAGCAAGTCACACGGCTGAAGTCATAATCAAAGAGTGGAGAAATATACGCTGCTCCTTGAGTGGAAGGAACTTCAAAGTCATGGTAAAGGGTATGAGTACAGTGAGAGATGAAGCACTAGATCAATCCTGTAATCTACTACAGAGAAGGCCAATGGCTGTGACGGGACCCTTGGTGAATGGAACCACACAGCTGGTCTGAAACTGTGAGGCCAGTCTATTCTGGGTATTGATACGGTTATCACACCTTGATGCTCTTCATCACTCAATATTCCTCTTGATTCTCCTAATTTTGGTAACATATCCCTCCCTAGCAACCTTCTGATAATCATTTAGCTTCCTGTATGGCTATTTCTGCAAGTGTAGCGCTTTGACCATAAGATATAAATGTCTGATGCCCACAAGAATTCTATTTCTCATGCAATATTCATAGGCCCTGTTAATATTAATAGACCTTATTGTCTACCTCAGTGTCTAGTGAACCTGACTGAGTCTTCAACAGAGTTTAACCCAGCAGGCAAAAGAAGAAAAGAAGTAAGTTTCTAAGCTTGAAAAGCTGAAAGCCAGTTTCCGCTGTACAGTCAATTGACAGTAGGAAGCAAATGAAGGGCCTCCACGAGGACTATCAGTCTTGTGGTGCTATGACGTTTCGATAATGGGGTTAGCAGGAGGGAAGGGCTGTGGGGTGAGGGCATTGAGGAAAGAGGCCCTTATCATGATTAGGTCCCTTGGGGAAGCATCTATGACCAGCCATTTTTTCTACTATTACCTTAGCCTTAGTGGGTACCAGTCACCCAGGAAAGAATATGGCAGGAGAAGAGAAGAAATAAAGAAAAAAGTCATCCCACCACAAATAGCCCCTACTTTATTCAACTCCTGTGTCCTGTAGATCGATATTTAAACTCCTTAGTAAGATATTCAAGAGCCAACAGGAACCCCTCTTCTCACTCCTATCTTCTGTCACTCCTCAATACACACTCTACTTTGAATAACACTAGACCTCCTGAAGGTCACCCAGGGAAATTCTTCAACGTGCAGGAAGGAGACGGACAGTGGCTGATAAGGGTGATGAAGATGGTGTGGTGGGTAACTCTGCGCCTGTTTTCAAGTCAAGATGTCAGCACTCTGATCAGGTGGCCATCTGAGAGCGAGGACAAAGAGCTGTGTGCCCATAAAGATTTTTCTCTATCCATTTGGGACAAACTGAAAGTCTTTTTGACCTTAATACCTTCTTTGATAAATCCTCATGTTCCATGTTTCCCATGCAAAGCAGGAGACAACATTTATCTAGAGTTTTATGTAATCTATATGTCATAATTTATGACAGTGTTAATCAGGGTACGAAAAGCTAGCTGATGGGAAAAAACTCACAGATATTATTAGTTCACACAGAGTTCATTTTTCACTCACATCACAATCTAGTATACTTAGTGAATGGTGGTAGGAGCTTTGTTCCACGAAGTCCATCAGTGACCAGGACTTCTCTCATCTGGTCCCATTATCAGCGTGAGCAATGGTTAGCAATGGTTTAGCACTGGTCCAAGGTGGTCAAGGAATGGGAAGAGGGAGAGAGTGTGAAGAAGGCTCACCAGGTCTTAGTTGCCTACGTCAGAAGTGAAACTCTACTTCTGCTCACATTCCATTGGTGAGAAGTGGTCACATGGCCTTACCGAGCTGTAAGAGAAATGGACAAAGTGCTTTAGTTCTGTGCCCAGAAAGAGGACTTGAGGTGTGGTGAGCATTTATGACTCTGCTGAAATGTCACTTTCTCTCAGAAGCAAGTGCTTAGTTAGGACTGTGCCTGGCGTACCATAGGCACTCAAAAATGTTTGTTGAACAAGTAAATGAATAAATAAATTCTTATGCATAAACTTTTCTGGATGTTTTTCTAAGGCTCAACATGGAAAAGGAATAACTTGAGGGGAAACAGAAACCTGCCTGCCCTCCTTACTCCTGCATTGTGCTGATGGGAGTATTTGTATTTGTGAAATTATTTTATAAGCACTCTAGGAATTCATGTTTTTTTAAAGATTTGTTTTCCCTTCATTCCCTTCATTTCAGCGCTTTCTCTGTGTCAGGTGCTATGCGATATGTTCAGGAAACAGGTGGAAGTCCTAATTCCTGTCTATTGGTAACTCAGCTGGAGTGCAGTAGAAAAAGGGGAAAGAAGTCAGTAACCACAGCTATTGTATTGGTGCTATGACAGAGAAATGGACGGATTACGGTGGGAACATACTTAATTCACTCTGGGATGTGTGCTGTCCCAGAAGAGGTGATACTTCAGCTGGACGAACGTGAATTTGCCAGTTGGGACCCACAAAATAGAGTTAAGGGGAGCAGTAGTGCAAATCTGGCAATTTAGGGAACTACAGTTGATTCGGAAGGTCAACGATGTGTGGTGGGGGTAGTGGGAGGCGAGCCTGGAGAGGCGGGGCTGGACCGAGTCCCAAAGCACTTACTCACTGCACTGAATGAAGGAAGAATGAAAGGGGTTAGGACGGGGATTAAGCGATTTGTCTCTAACAACTGAAAGAATTGATACACACGCACAGCGAGATCTAAGCAGAACTCTCACCTGCATCAACCCAAATCGGTTTTTTGCTTCAGATCTGCCTCAAATAATATAAGACATTCATAGTCAAAACACTAATGTTTATATTAAAAAGCCAGCAACAGGAAACGAAGACTCACAGCATGTTGCACAACCGTCCTTTTGTGGGAAGGGGTTAATCACTGGGGGCACAAAGAAAGGCGGGTGTACAATACCCACCGTCTCTATCAGTGCAGCCTCGCCTCTGAAAGTGGAACATGAAGGAGGCCCATTTCAAGGAAGATAAAGGAAGTGGTTTCATTGTCTTCAAAGAACTATTTCTGTCAACAGAGCGGATTATTCTAAGGAATCCTTTTTAGATGGAAGACGGAGGAGAACTAAGTACCGTTTGGGGAGCTCTTGGAACTTCTGCATCAGCGAAGAGGTTGTTAGAGCTGTTCAGTTAGGGCACTGGGGGCTCAGTCCAGTTCAATAAGCATTGTTGAGCATTCATGCATTTGTTCATTTCTCATTCAGCACATCTGAGTGACAATTTTATGCCCTGAACCATGACATCAGGTATCACAGGGAGTAAAAGATAGGTAAAGGTCCTTGGCCTCTCTCTCTCCCACTCTCTGTCCCACTTGACCCTTAAATACTGCACATCATATACCTCTACAAGGCCTTCAAGTCTGAAGTCCAGAGTCAACCTTGACTCTATTTTGGGCAGCCACTCTTTGTTTGATCCTTAATACCTCCAACTGTAAAATGAGGACAATTGCACTTACATCATAATTGTGAAGATGAACTGAGATGACTCGTGAAAGTTTTGTGTAAACAGTCCAGAACTTTGCAAGCATTTGTAATAGAGTGAGAAATTTTCATGGTAAATGTACTTGGACTTGAAAGCAGTGTTTATCAGTGTGTTGGTTGAAACACTAATGCCCGGGGATTGTAACAGGCATTTCTCGAGAGTTCAGTGGTCCCTAGGGGAGGTAAAACTTAACCCTCTTAGGGCTTCTGACCAGAAATGAGGATTAAATTGACATAGATTAATAGGAGCAAAGCATGCAGATTTTTACATGCACAAGGGAACCCCAGTAGGAAACTGAAGACCCAAAGAAGCAGTTAGAGCTAGACATTTACACACTAAGTTGGACAAAGAGTAGTGAACAGTGAAAATGCGACAAGACAAAGGGGCTTCAGCTGTGGTAATTAATCATGACTAGGTAGTGACTAGGAAGATAAAGGTCAGTTTAACAAAGTTTCTATATGTTCCCCTCATCCCTGATGCCCGTCTCTGGTGATCAGAATGTTTCATTCCTTCTGGTATTTGGGGGACACCTTCACACTGGAGTTTCATTTGCTTTCAAGAAGAAAAAGGAAGGTCTTATGCCAAAGGGGCATGCGTGTTTTGAGGCGGCATAGTCTGCCACCCTTCAGGTCAAATACACTTCAGAAATGTAGGGCGATACAAAGCAAAACAGTTTTCAGGCCTGTAAATGTATCATCAGTTGCAAGGAGAGCAACTATACAGGCATGGGCAAAAGTAGGTCCATGGTTGTTCATATGGAAAATAATACAATAATTAATAATACAAGAGTAAACTGTTTTGCATGCTCATAACTATAAACCTACTTTTGCCTACCCCCGTATTGTGTTTCTTTCCCCAAATTAGTTTGATCTTGGATTCCATCCCTGTCCCCACCCCCTATCCTTTTCCAGTATCTCTAGGACCTAGAGATTAACAGAAGCCACTTGGAGAAAGACTGCTCTACAGGAAGAAAAGTATTATTACCTTTATTTCAATTTATCATCCATTGGCCTCTCAAAAGCTGAGCTATTCACTAACAGATACTCTAGGAATTCACTCAACAACTTTCCAACTACAGAGTTACCACCATGGGAGGCAAAAATGATAAGGGCCAGCCAACTCCTTGCCAGGGTGCTAGATTCCAGCACAGAATGGGGACAGGGCCATTGTAGTGGATAGATACCCTTAGGGTCCCTTTCAACATACCTACTGCTGGCAAGGTGCAGGCAGATGCAAACCCACAAAAGGGAAGAGACGCGGGCTGATTATCAAAGACGTTATAATTAGGATATAAAAACACTAACGTCCAGTAACACTACAACTAAGAAGGTTCTGTGCACCCCCACCGCCCCCCAAAAAAGGGGTGCAGAAATATCTCTGGCAAATATCCATCTCCTTCCTTCCCTATTCAAAGAGGTTCATCAGGCCAATGGTTTTCCTTCTATTCCTCTTCTGTCTTTTATCTCCCTTCTGATCCCTCAAAACTCTCCAAACTCTGCCTGGTTTCATCTTAGACCTTCCCAAAGCGAGTCGCTGACAGCTGGGTCTGGAAGAGGCAGCCTGAGAGAAAAGAGTCGACGGCGCAGGCGCAGCGCGCTCAGGTACGCGGACCCGCCCCGCCCCGCCCCGCCCCGCCCTGCCCCGGCGCGCACCACTCAACGGGCGGGCGGGGAACCCGGGGAAACGGGGGCGGGGCTTCGGGACGCTGCCTGCAAAGTGACCCGAGACACGATTCACGGGGGCGGCGACGGCAGGACGTCCACTGCCTGGAGCAGGTAACCCCGGCGGCGCAGCCTCTGCGAGGTGTGCGGCGAGGGCGCCCCGAGAGCCGCGCGTGGAGACCCCGGCGCCCCGGCGTGGGAGGGAGCCGGAGGGCCCAGGTGCGCTGTCGGGGGCGCTTCTCCGGGCGCGCTGCGTGGCGCGGGCCTCGAGTGACCCCCGCCCTGGCCTCCGGGGTCCTGCGCGCGGGGTTGGGTGGGGGGGTGAGAGCGGCCCCGGCCCCAGCGTGTAGACAGACCCCTTGTCCCGTGCCTCGCGGGGCTGAGGGTCCCACGACTGTTCTGCAGGGTTTTCGTCTCCTTAAACTTTTTTTAAAAAGTGTCTCTTTCGTTGAGGGCCCGGGTGGCTGTGTCCGAGTCTGCTCTCCGGAGGCCCGAGGGAGGCTTACGGTCGTTGGGCAGCCGCGATCACCGCGGCGTGGAAGGCGTGACTCGCCCTGGGGAGCAGGACGGGGGTGGGGTTCACCGGTCCACTCGGGGGCACTCGGGGGCCGGAGGGAGGGGAGCCCAGGTGGGCTCTGGGCCCGGGAAAGGGGAAGGGGAAGCGCACTTCCTTCGCCCGAGAGTCAGATGAGAACTGGTTGAGCGGAGTGTTTCTGAACTTTTCGAAGCGGCAAAGAGGTGTTAAAACGTCACTTTACTTTGGTTTTTGCAGAACACAAATGATCTACCCAGCAAGGTTTTAGATTTCGCATCTGTTTCTCCCAGCGTTTTGTGTGTGTGTGTGTGTTTGCTGTGGATTCCTTTAAGTAAAGGAATATACCATTGCACACAGACGTCCAGGTATAGGCAAGAGAGATGCCAAGCCAAAACATTGATTGCTGTAGAATATTTAAAATACAGCATGTGAAAGGATTGCTTTTGTTTTTAAATATTATACTGATTCTAACTCCAGGTAGGCAGTTAATAGAGTTCTGTTAAAAAAAAGTCTAGAAATATTGAGAGAAACGCCACCTCCCCCCGTTTACCAATTTAGTATTTTGATATGTACATTTTTCAACGTTAAAAATTGCTTTTTCAGAAGGAAATGTTGGTATTGCCTGCTTTTGAGAGCTGGGATTCGAGGGTTGCTTTTGTATCATCTTTCGTATTTTGTCATTTTTGCTAATGACTACAAGTTTACCTTCATAACTGGAGGAAAGTCTTCATAAAAATTTGCACTTTTTTTTTACCCTTTAAGAAGAGGATTTTAAGGATCTCTTGTATTTTATTGGCTCCTCTTGAATTACAATAAGTAGTTCACTTCATAAATTTAATTTATGAATAAAGAAAACAAATTGATAGACTAATCAGGTAGAGACAAAATGAGTTGGAGGTTCTTGCGAGACAGGTGGCAGGGCCGTCCCGCGGGCAGTGCACTGATACCATTTATTGGTGTCAGGCTTTTCTGAAGTCAGGATCAGATGTTGGAAGCGTCTGGATCGTGGAAGTTAATTCCGTGAGAGTGGAAGAAATCATTCAAGCAGAGTAAGAAGAGAGGAAGACCAAGGAGAAGGGGAATGCCAGTGTTTAAGGGGTAGGTGGACTCAGTCAGAGGGGAAAGGAGGAAACCGAGCAGGCCATGGGAGCCGAGAGAGGGAACGGGTTGGAGCAGAGAAATCTCAGAGTCAGACGAGTCGAGTGGGAAGAATCAGGGACATAGGAGCTGATAAAGTGCCTATTGGCTTTGCTAGGAAGGAGGGGTCATTGATTTCAGCAAACATGATTTAAGTAAAATGATATGGCTGGAAGCCAAATTTGAGTGACTTTGAAGAATAAATAGAGGATGAAGAAATAAAGATAGTGAGGGTTGAGTCCTTATTTTTTTCAAAGAAGTGACAGGTTGGTAGAGGGGACTTTGCAGTCAGCTTGGAAGGAAGATGAGGAAAATGCCTTTATGTCAAAATGCATCTCACAGCATGGTCCCCCCGTGGTTAAGTAGCAACAGCTGGGAGCAAGTAGGGAGGGAGCGTTTGGATGGAGCTGTGGTGTTGTAGGGGTGTTCCATCCCCCCCCCAGCCAAATGACAACACTGTTTCAGTGGCCTTTTGGCCTGCTGGGTTCGGGGGTTGTTACCAGTGTTCAAGTAGCCGTCGGGCTGTATTTCACTGAGTCCTGGGCGCTGACTCCCAGCTCACTTTTAATCCTGTGATTCTTTCATGTGTGTCTCAGCGGCTCTTCTAGAGCTCTTCCGTAGAAATTGTACGTTTTGACTAAATCAGAATCCACAAGGCATACATCAGTTAGGGCCTTTGCTTCAATTATTGTTATGCATTCCAGGGAAAATGTCCTGACGTTAAAATTTCTTTGTAATGAATTCCACTTCAACCACCATTGAAAGTTGACATTTTGGGGGTTGTTCAGACAAGTAGTTTTATATATATTTTCCTTAGGGTTACGGAAAGAGCTAAAATGGGGAAGGCTCATCATCGAGGGCGAATGAGCTTGTGGAGCAATGGGGAACTCTCATACTCTGCTGGCAGTGGTGTAAATTGGTGCAATCGTTTTACGGAACTCTCTGGCAGTATCTACTAAAGGGAAATACGTGCATAAATCATAGGCAAACTATACCTGACCAATTTCTAAAAAATGCCAATTGGTCTAAAGTACAGAGCACAGATCAGCGGTTACTCCAGGGTGGGGGCAAGGGAAAGTAAGGAAGGCTGGGTTAAAAAGGGGTATGATGAGGAAGCGTGGGGGATGATGGCTGTATGCATTTTCTTGATTGTGAAGATGCTCTCCTCAATGTATGCACATGTCTGACTCATGTAATTGTGCTTTAAATACGTGCCATTTACTGTAAGTCAGTTGTGCCTCAATAAAGCTATAAAAAAGAGTAAATAAAAATAGAGAGTAGAAGAAAGCACACCATTTAAGTAGTCATATGCAGTTGACCCTTGGGCACTGTGGAGGTTGGGACACTGACCTCCAGTGCAGTCAGAAATCCATGTATAAATTCCACTGCCCCAGAACTTAACTGCTAATAGCCTGCTGACAGGAAGCCTTACTGATAACATAAACAGTCAGTTAACCCATATTTTGTATGTGATGTGCATTATATACTGTATTCTGGTACTGAAGTAAGCGAGAGAAAAATGTTATTACAAAAATCATAAAGAAGAGAAAATACGCCTACAGTATTTATTGAAAAGTAGCCGTGTGTAAGTGGACTGACTCATGCTGTTGAAAGCCGGTGTTGCTGAAGGGTCAGCTGTATTTCTCTCTCCCTTCCTCCTCTCCCCTCCTGCCCCTTGCCCCCCCCACCCCCCCAACTGCAAGAGTGTCCTTAGCTTCCTTGCTGGGAGTGGAGTGGTATGTGCTCAGCTTTGCTAGATGACAGACTCGTTTTATGGAGTGGTCCTACCAGTTCACACTCTCACAAGCTGTGTGTTCAGTGTTTGCTTTGTTCCCCGTCTCCACAACAGGGAGACGTTTGTGCAATAACATCTGTATTTCACTGCATTTTTTCTTTTCAACAGTGTGGTGGGTGAGGAAACGGCATCCCATGGGGAGTTGATTTACATTTCCTTAATTACTGATGATGTTGAACCTTTTATAATTAATTCCTCTTCTCTGGGATGTCTATATGTCTTTTGCCTAGGTTTTAATGTTTTTAAAAATCATTTAAAAATTGATTTCTAGACGTCTTTTTAAAAAATACACATATTCTTCGTACTAATCCCTTGTCAATTATACGTGTGGCAAGTATGTTTTTCCTAGTAAGTACCATATTTTGCCGTGTGTAATGCACACCCACGTTTTTGGCCCAAACTTTCAGGAAAAAAATCTTTCGTCTTTTTCATTCAATTTTTTTATTGATTTATATTTAGATACTTGTTTTTTGTATTATAAAGGAATTTTAGCATTTATTTTTTGAACATAGTCCAAGAAATTTTATGTAACAAATAATTATAAAACATAAGAACAAAGTAGTTCAGGCACTACCCATGTATAACGCACATCCTTATTTTTCCCTCAAAAATTGGGGCAAAACGTGCATTATACACGACAAAATATGGTGGCTTGTCTTCTTACTTTCTTTGTGGTGGTTTTTGATGTGCATAGTCTGTGGTTTCATGTGGCTGGATACGTCATCCTTTTCCCTACGCCTAGTGCTTTTGGCGTTGTGTTTAACCGATTTTTCCCTTTCCTCGGGTCATAAAGATCTAGTCTGACATTTCTAAAAGCTTTAAAATGTTGCCATTCATATTTGTGTCCTTGATACGTGTGAAAGTGATTTTTGTGTGGAGGGAAGTGGTAAGGTCTAGTATTTTTCTCCCACGTGGGTAATCTTTTTCCCTGTGTTGTTTATTTTCCTTTCAACGGTAACGTATCACGTCAGGTGTTCGCACATGTGTGCATGTTTCTGCTGTCATGTGTCCAGGTGTTCACACATGTGTGCATGTTTCTGCCGTCATGTGTCCCCGCCGCAGTCTTATTTAAGTTGTATACAGAGCCTTGATACTTAAGAGAACCAGCCCCCTACCCATGCTTCTTTTAAAACTAGACTCCCCCTCAAATCCGTGTTAAATTTTTTCTAAAGTAAACTTTTTGTGGAAGTATGTGTTATTTAAGCTTAAACATCTCTATGGTAATCACCTGAGGTCATAGGGAACACTGAAACTGTTTTAACATAGACCGTATCACACTGTCTAATTTTTGCGAACCCTGTCCTAACGCACCAGAGTTCAATTTAACTTGAAAAGCAAATACAGGGTTTTCATTTGGGGCATTATAGTTAAGATATTGGAAAAACTTTCACACTGAAAGTAGCCAAGAATGCTGTATTAAAACAAACTAAATGGTAGTTAGGAATTGATACGTTCAAATCTGAGAGAAAGCAGAAACCCTGAGACTCAAGGAGCCCTCAGGTCTCACTCGCTCTAAGGGTGTCTGGCTCGCCTGGGAGGACTCGATTGGATGGGGGATCTGCAGGACCGGAGGCATAGTTAGCAGCCAGCACAGGGCTTAGTCAAGGTTAGCTAAGCAGAGACTTTCTGCCGTAATTCTGGGATCCCAAAGGCCTGTGATGTCGAAGATGAAAACTCACCTCACCGCCTTCCAGGATCTGCAGTGAAAGTCGCCTTGACCTCCAGTGAAGCAGGGAAAGAAGCCTGACCTTAGGAAGGGGCTGCCCCCGGACCATGGAGAAACTGACATCACCATGGTGGTCTTAAAAAAGTTTCAGAATGTGAATTTTTAAAATCCTTTTTGTATGGAGATATAATTCACATACCACCAAATTCACCCTTTTCAAGTGTACAGTTCAGTGTTTTTGTATATTCACTGAGTTGTACCACCGTCATCGCTGCCTAATTCCGAAACACCTCCATCACTCCAAAAGAAACCGGGCACCGATCCGCAGTCACTCCTTGTGTCCTTTCCTGCCCCAAACCCCAGGCGATCACTCATGCACGTTCCGTCAGTTTGCTTCTCCGGGCACTTCACATGAATGAGCTCGTACAATATGTGCCTTTTTTTGTCTGGCTTTGTTCACTCGGCATAGTGTTTCTGAGGTTTCTTCATGTGGTAGCATGCATCTGTACTTTATTCTTTTTTATACCTGGATAATATTCTGTTCTATAAATACGCCACATTTTGTTTTTCTGTTCATTAGTAACGGACGTTTGGGTTGTATCCACTTTTTGGCTACCATGAGTAATGAGCTGTGGACATTTGTGTGGAAATAGATTTTTCAGTCTCACAGATACATTTACGTAGGAGTGGAATTCCTGGGCCATATGTTAGCTCCGTGGTTAAGTTCTTGAGGAGCTCCCAAATTGCTTTTGCAGAGTAGCTGCACCATTTTTCATTTCCACCAACCATGTGTGAGGGCTCCAGTTTCTTCACCTCCTCGCCAACACCGTTTGCCCGTCTGTTTGATGAGAGCCGTCCCAGTGTGTGTGCAGGGTATCTCCTTGTGGCTCTGATTTGCATTTCCCTGATGACTAATGATGTTGAGAGACTTTTCATGGGTTTATTGACCATTCGTTGATCTTTTTTTGAAGAATATCTACTCACATCCTTTGCCCACTTTAAAATTGGGTTATTTGTGGAAGCATGAATTAAAAATCATCTGGTAAGCAAATGCAAATATTCTCTGTAGGAGTATACTTTCCATCTTTGACTTAAAGTTTTGAAGTCAATGAACATTAATTTATTGCCAGAGATAACCCAAGTACACAAGGAAATAAGACAACTTGAGCAAGAATCAGCAGAAACAATAAATAATTAGAAGTAAACTTACAGAAAGCTTTATGTATTGATTGGCTGTCATAGATTATTAAGATAACTATGATGGGCTATTTTTATAAAAGACAAATTTAAAAATAGATGCAGGGAGCAGGAAGCTTAAAAGTGACAGAGATACAGAGCTGGTTAAAAAAAGAACAATGTACTTTCTCTTCATGAAAAATGCAGTAAAAACTCAAAACTCATTTGTTGCGTTGAACCGCAGATTCTGGGATATAGACCAGAATAAATCATTCAGAACACAGCTCAAAGAGACGGAAATGGAAAATATAAAAGAGATTAGGAGACTGGAAGTTAGAACGATCGGAATGAGAAGTTGTAGTGAGGAAGTCTAATAAATTGGAGTTTCTGAAAGAAAGAGAATAGGCAAAGCAATATTTAAAGAGATAATGAAGGAGAATTTTTCAGTGCTGGCAAATCTACCAGTACTGGTGGAAGGGCATCAATCCATGGATGGGGTATCCCCTGATTGCTGAATAGTATTTCACTGTATAGATACAGTACAATTTGTTTATTTACTTGTTGATGAACACTTGATAGTTTGGGGCTACTTCAAGTGGAGCTGCCATGAACGGTGGTGTACCGTTCACGGTAAGTCTGTGTGTGGATAATATCATTTCTTTTTTCTTGGTCTAGGAATGGAAAGTCTTGATCAGATAAAGTAGGTGTGAGCTTAATTTAAGAAACTGCCAAACCATTTCACATTGCAACCAGGTGAACAGGAGAGTGCTACTCATTCTGCACGCTTGCAAATTCCTGAATGGCCAGGCTTTGCGATTTTGCCCTTTTCAGTAGGTGTGTAGTGTTATCTTAGCGTGGTTGTAATTTGCCTTTTTCTAACGACTAACGGTGTGGAACATAGTTTCATGTGCTGTTTTGTCTTCTTGTATAGTTTTTGGAAAAGTATTCAAATCCTTTGCCTATTTTTAAATTATGATAGTTTCCTTCTATTGCTGAATTGTAATAGTCTTTCATATATTCTAGATATAAGCTCATTGTTGGGTTATGATTTGCAGATTTTTTTTCCCAGTCTTTGAATTGTCTTTTCATTTTGTGGATTGTGTCTTTGGAAGCACAAAGTTTTAAACTCTGATTAATAATATATCAGAATTTTGATATTTGATTTTAATATATCTAAATTTTCTTTTAGTACTAGGCTTTTGGTGTCATAGCTAAGAAATCGGTGCCTAACCCATGTTCCCAAAGAATTAATTACTTCCATGTTTTCTTCTAGTTTTGTCATTTTAACTCTTACATACAAGTGATCCATTTTGAGTTAATTTTTGTGTACAGTATGTGGTGGTCATCCTTTTTTTTTTTTTTTTTTGCATGTGGCTATCCATTTATCCCAGCACCATTTGTTGAAAAGACTGTTCTCTTTAAAATTTCTTGGCCCCTTGGGTGACTGTACCCATAAGGCTTTGTCTCTAGGCTCCGTTTCTGTGCCGTTGATCCGTGCGCCTGTCCTTACACCAGTATCACAGTCTTCGTTGCTGTCGCTTGGCGGTAAATTTTCAAGTCAAGAAGTGCATCTTCCAACTTTGTCTTTTTTCAGGATTGTTTTGGCTGTCTGTGTTTTGCATTTCCATGTGAATTTTAAGATCACTGTTTCTGTAAAGAAGCTGAAAGGGATTGTGTTCCATCTGAAGAAAATTTGGGGAGCGTTGCTATCTTAATAATACATCTTTCCATCTGTGAAAATAGGATCTCTTCATTTCTTGAAGTCTTCTTTAGTATCTTTCATACATGTGTTGTAGTTTTCTGTGAACAGGTCTTACACTTCTCTTGTTAAAGTATTCCTAAGTATTTTAGGGCTCCTTTCAATGTTATTATGGATAGAATGGATTTCTTAATTTCAGTTTTAGATTGTTCTTTTTTAGCGTATAGAGATGCAGCTGACTTTTCTAACAGTCTTACGTCTTGCAACTGTGTGCAACTTTGTTTACCTCTCCTAATAGTTTGCAGTGGATTCCTTTGCTCTTTTTATTTACAAGATCAAGTTGTCTGCAAATAAAGTTTTACTTTTTCATTTCCAGTGTGGGTGCCATTTATAGCTTTCTCGTCTAACTGTGCTGGCTGTAATCTTCAATACATTGTTGAACAGAAGTGGTGTGAATGGACATCCTTGTCTTCCGTGTGGGCTTAGAGGGAAGACATTCAGTCCTTCAGCAGCTACTGTGATGTTAATTGTAGCTTTGTCATAGTTACTCTTTGTTTTGTTGAGAAGATTCTCTTCTATTCCCTGTTTGATCAGCTTTCTTTTTTATCATGAATAATTATTGGAATTTTCAGATTTTTTTTTGTCTCTATTGAGTTGATCATGTGATTTTTGTTGCATATTTTATTTTGTAACATATTACATGAGTTGACATTCAGATGTTAAACCAACCTTGCTATTCTAGGATAAATCTCACTTGGTTATGATGTTTACATGTTTCTGGATTCAGGTTGCTAGTATTTTGTTGAGAATTTTTGTGTCTGTATTCATGAGGGATGTCCCTCCTTTCACTTTGAACTTATTTGTATCAATATTTAAAGTACATTTCTTGTAGCCAGCATATAGTTGGGTCATGCATTTTTAGCTGATCTGACAATCTCTGCCTTTTAATTGGTACATTTAGAGCATTTATACCTAATGTGATTATTGGTATGGTTAGGTTTCAGTGTATCATTTTGCTGTTTTTTATTCATCCCAGCTGTTCTTTGTCTCCCCCCTTTTTTTCTGCTTTCTTTTATGTTAAGACTTTTTTTCTATAATTCTATTTGATCACCTTTTTGGCTCATTAGCTAAACCTCTGTTTTCCTATTCTAGTGGTTGCTTTAGGGCTTACAATGCACATCTTTAGCTTTGCAGGCTGTTGCAGACACACTGCTGCAAACTAGTGACAACTGAGGCTGCCCACCCAGTGTGGCAGGGCTCCTTTGGAGGGGTGCCAGCCTGGGTGGGTCCTCAGGGAAATGCCAGGGTGGGGTCAACGGTGTTAGCAAGGTTAACGGAAAGTGTCAGAAGTGGCACCTGTCAGCATCAGACTAGCTAGGTGGAAAGAGAGTAAAGAAAGGGGGGGAAAGTGGCACCTACCAGTACTTCTGATTCTGGAGAAAGATCCCTGCCCCTCCAGCACATTCCCTAAAAGTAGTCTGTGTATCACCATCAGGTGGGACCCAGGTGTTTTTCAAACAGCTGCCTCTGTGGTGGGACTTGGAAAGAGCACAGTCTTGGTTTCCTTCAGCCATGTGTTAGGGAGGCTCCTCTTTCTGGTGCAGGTCCCCCAGACTGGGGCTTGGACCTCTCGCTCTTGGATAGGGGAATCTTCACAGCTGTGATATCCCTCCCACTTACGGGTCACCCCACGAGGATTGGGGGGTGGGGTGGGTCCTGACTAGACTGAGTCTCTGCCCCTCCCACCCCGCTCGTTATGGCTTTTTCTTCATATCTGTAGTTGTAGAAAATCTGCTAGTTTTAAGTTTGTTCTCAGAGATAGCTGTTCTATATGTAGTGGTACTTTTGGTGTCAGGGAGAGGAGGTGAGCTCAGGATATTCCTACTCCACCATCTCGAACCTGAAAGCCAGGACCCTTGCTCTTGAATGCCAGTTTAGCTTGTCTGTGAAATGTCATTCCTTGCCATTGGTGCCCTGTCCCTGCAACAAACGTGTCTCCTGGACATGAAGTTCTTATACAGTCTTATATTTCCGGTAAATTTTAAACAGACTCCCTTTTTTCTAATATATCTTATTTATGACTTAGCTGGTGGTGTGTGTGCGTGTGTGTGTGACAGTGTTTAGGATCCGTTCTTCTATTAGTGTAATTCTCAGCATCAAACGGTCTCATGAAGTATGAAGGTTTTGTTTATTGGCCCCCATGATAGAGTGCGTGGGTTACCAAAGGAATTGATTGGAGCAAGTGGAATTTTTCTCACACTTTTTTTACGAGTGCCGTTTTATGTTTCAAATTTTGCTTAGTCATCAATTGAGATATATAAAGCTCAAGAGAATATTGAGAGTGGAGATTTTCTTTTTTCCAGATTAAATTGAAATTGTTCATTTAGTAATTTTTAAGCATGTTATTTTATTAACTTATAAGGAACCCAGGTTATATAAAAATTACATATAGGAACAAAAAACTATCGTCCCCTAATCTTTTGAACATCTTAGAAAGGCAGATAATATGATTTATTGTATTTAGTGATATCTAATAGCATTAAGCACGATCGTTTTAAATTGTTTTCTCTTCTACCAACAGATTAATATTAAAATTGAAAATTTGTATCCTTTGTTCGATATCGGAAATTGAATGTAATGGCAACGGAATTTGTAAAGAGTTGCTGTAAAGGATGTTTTTATGGCGAAACAGAAAAGCACAACCGTAAGTTTCATTTTACTTTGACTTCAACAAACATTTATTTGTGGCACTTTGTCATCTAAGGATAAGTGAGACATATATCCTAACTTCATGGGAGAGGCAGAAACATAAATATAAAGCACACAAGGTAAGCAGGAGGCACCCTGGGACAATCCCACGAAGAAGACGGCAGTATGTATGGAGTATGAAGAGGGTTTTAGCAAGCTGAGGGGGGAGAAGGAAGTGAGAGAGGCCGAGCATTGGACACGAATGTCACAGGTGGATGAAATATAGGTGAAGGTAGGGAGAGAAGTTCTATGTGTGTTTGGGGGACAACATACTCTGACAAATGTTTTAATGTCCATTTTATGAACAGTGCATTAAAAATGCCTTTTGTGGGTGAGTGACCAATGGAGGAGAAGGACACATGGAGAGAAGAGACTCATAAACTTATCAGACCCACATCTATCCAAGGAGTCCTGATTTCCCTTCCTATTGCATGGTTTCCTCACCTCTTCAGGGCGATGACTAGAACTTTAGTTTTCATTGGCTCTTGTATTTCTTAGTCTAGAGCATAGCTTCCTAGTATGTTTGAGTATGAAGGCTTCTTTTTTGCATTAAAACGTTTTATAAACCAATACACAATGGTAGTTGTACTTTTATTCACTCTACAGACAATATTGATTATTCATAGATTAACTCCAGGTGTCCCTTACCTCCCCATCCTAACTCATGTGTTTTAGGAATCATGTGTCGTTTTAGAGAATGGACAACAGAGGTCAGAGATGCCAGCACAGGGAGAGTCGCTGTTCTATTCGGATCAGTGTATGTTTTATTTTGTGATTGGGGGAAGATTCCCGTAGACTCAGAGACCTAAATTTAGCTTCTGTTCAGAGTTGCTTTTTGCATTGAAGACTGATGTTCACCATTGGTGTTGACAACAAGAATTGCTTTGTTGAGAGTAGTTTTAAATGAGTAGATTTTAAAATAAACTTGTTTTCCATCTATGAACTCTTTTGTGGAAATGAGATTCTATCAACTATGCTTATCATTATAATAAATTAATAGTCTTTGGCAGCAGCCTACTAATTGCTCAAATATTGGCCCGACAGAGTTGATGTAGAGGCCAGATGTGCTTGATAGGACCCCAGAGTCGTTTATGTATCAGCAGTTTGTTCTAAAATGGTCGGATAAGTACCAAAGCGTGTTCGGCTTGGATTATCACATGTAAATCTACATGCACATTTGTGACTTTTGTCTCCCCGCCCTTCCTTCGCACGCAGTCTCCGTGGACAGGGACACGAAAGCAGCAGCCTCAGACCGTTACAGCGCTCCTGTCTGTGCACCTCCGCTGACCGCCGTCTCTGTAAAGCCGCAGGTTGGCTGCACTGAGGATTATTTACTCTCCAGATTACCCCCTGAAGGCAGACAAGTACCATTCGTGGTGCCCACGTTCAAGTTATCGTATATTCAGCCCAGGATCCAAGGAACCCCTTCACATTTGGAAGAACTCGAAGGTGAACAATAAAAGGGCAGGGTTTTAAATCAACATGCGACTTTTAAGTGCTGTTATTGTGTTCTTTTGTATCTTCCACATAAAGATATACCTTTTATACACAGATTTTATATTTTGCTTTTTATGTTTTGTTCTTGCTATAGAGGAACTTAAGGTATAGTGTTTGATCATAATACAACACATTTGTATGTAGATTTGGCCTCTAAAAGACTAATACAACCATAGCACATCAGTTATCCGTCACACATCTAGAAAGAAAAATAGAGGGGTTCTATTCTGCATTTGATTAGTAAATATAGGGAACATTTGTCTACTGTCTTCTAAAGTTTAGTGTAAAAAGAGATGAGGAAGCTATGAAGCAGTCTTTCTTCCTTCTCATCCGTCCACACCGCTCCACTTCCCAGTCTGTAAATATACTTGCCAGTCTAAATAGCTGCTTGAATGCAGTGGATTCATTGACTGAATTTTGGCTGATGTTGTAGAGGCCACTGGACTAATGAAGAGGAAACAACATGTAAGTCTTGTATTTTTAAAAAATAATTTTGTTTTAGTGGATCGGAGCAGTCAGCCACAATGATTAGTGTCCCTCAAAATTATATTATGAAAAATTTCAAACATACAGAAAAATTAAAAGAACTTAATGGTGAATACCCATATACGTGGTCTGTCCATAAAAAGTCCAGACATTGTTAATATAATGGGAATGGTTTGAGTGACACTGATGTAACCTGGCAGCCGAGGAGAGTGGACTGGAATACGCATGTGTGAACAATGACGACTTCACTGTACTAGTCAGTGGGGGCTGCAGATGCCGTTAAGTGAGCATGTGAACTGTGTGGACATCACATTCAAATGACTGAGCAAGGAGAGCAACGAATTGGCATCCAATTTCGCATTAAGCTTGAACATTCCTCCATGGAAACTATTGGGATGATTCGGAGGGTCGCAGCTGTGGGCATAGTGATTGGCAGCTCCATCATGACAACACTCCCACTGATGCGTCACATCTCCTGCAAAGTTTTTGGCAAAACATCAAATCATCCAGGTGACTCACCTTCCCTACAGCCCAGATTTGGCACCTGGTGACTTCTGGCTTTTCCCCAAACTAAAATCATCTTTGAAAGGGAAGAGATTTCAGACCATCAGTGAGATTCAGGGAAAATACAACAGGGCAGCTGATGGCGATTGAGAGAACTGCGTGAGGTCCCAAGATGCCTCCTTTGAAGGGGGCTGAGGTGTCCTTATCCTGTGTTCAATGTTTCTTGTGTCTTGTATCTTCTTCAGTAAGTGTCTCCATTTTTCATCTTACATGGCTGGATACTTTCTGGACAGACCTCTTACATCTACACATAGACTCTTACATTTACATTTTCCTATACTTGTTATCATATATCCTTCCATCTATCCATTCTGCTGTGGGTTATTAATCCGTTTTGCAGGAGAGAATGCATGTCAGAGTAAATTGTGGACATCAGTAGACTCCCCTCTAGATATTTACGCATATACATCATTTACTAGAGTTCATTGTCTGTTTGGTCTTCCTCTTTCAACAAACACTTTACACACGATGAGCTGCCCAAGTTTTAAGTGTGTAATTTTTGAGTTTTGGCAAATGCATATACCAAAGTAATCAAAATTCCTATCAAGATCTAGACTATTTCTTCAAATATTTTTTTCTTCCCCATCCTTTCTCTTTTCTTCTGGGGTCTAATTACATATATGTGGGACCTTCTGATATTGCTTTAGGTATCTCTGAGACGTTTTCCCCCAATCTTTTTTTCTCTCTGTTCTTAGGATTGGATAATACTGATCTGTTCTCAAGTTCATTGTCTCTTTACTTTGTTATGTCCATCGAGCTGTTAAGCCCATCCAGTGAATTTTATATTTTAGACATTGTAATTTTTTGCTGTAGAATTTACATTTGGTTCTTTTCTATAGTTTCTGTCTTTGTTGTTATTTTTCATTATTGTGAGCCTATTTTTTTCACGTCTTTGAGCTTTACCATCTTTCTTGTTTTTTTTTTTAAGATTTTATTTATGTATTTTTAGAGGGGAAGGGAGGGAGAAAGAGGAGGAGAGAAACTTTGGTCGGTTGCCTCTGACATGTGCATCCACCAGGGACTGAACCTGCAACCCAGGCATGTGCACTGGCCAGGAGTTGACCTGGCTACCTTTTAGTTTGCAGGACGATGCCCAACCAAGTGAGCCGCACTGGCCAGGCATGAGCTTTAACATCTTGGTCTACAAATTCCAACATCTGGGTCATCTAGGTTTGGATTTTGTGTATTGCCCTTTTTTTTTTGAAATGGGTCATTTTCTTCTGTTTCTTTGGGGGTAACTTTGGGTTGTATTCTGGATGTTGGATGCTATGTGGTAGAGACTCTAGAATCTGTTTTCTTACTCAGAAGGTTTTTTTCAGCAGACTATTAACTGGGTTGGACTGTGCAACCTGGTAGTGGCAGCTCTTACCTCAGCTTAGTTTTATTATCCGTAGTTGGAGTCTCTCCCACACATGTGTGGTTCAGGGACCAGCTACGTATTTGAGCAGACTTTATTCACATAATTTGGGCTTTTCTCCTTTCCAAGATTTCCACCTTACTTTCTAGCCCACTGTGATTGCTCTGACCTTTCCTTCTGATTCTTCAGGCCAAAAAGACTGGATTTTCTATTGGCATTTTATCCGCTTTGCTCAGTGCCAACTTTGGCCTGCCCTTTAGTGCTAAAAGTTATTAAAAACAGTAACTAACTGCACACTCTTCCTTTTTTTCCAAGAGTCAATTCCCGGCCAGGTTTGGTAGGTCATTCGCTCTCCAGTGCCTTCAGGGTTTTTGTTGGTTTGTTTGTTTTGGTTTTGGTCTGGAGTTTGGTGTTGTGTCTGTAGGAGAGGAGAGGCTGGTAGGAGTGATATATTTTTTCAAACAAACAAGGAAAGCTGAACCCCACGCCTTGTTTTTCATGTATCAGTAGTGTCTCTAAAAAATAGTTCTTAAAAGCGCTGGCTCACAGGATACCATGATTAATTGATTTTTCTCTTCCTCTCATACTTGTTTAACAACATTGAGATTAAACCGTATAAACAGTCTTGCCATTTGTTTTATTCACATCATATATTATGAGCCTGTTTTCAAATTCATTGCTTTTTAATGGCCCCATAGTATTAAATTACATGGGTGAACCACAATGTATCTAATAAATTATCTATTTTTAGACATTTAGGGTATTTTATGTTTTTTTTTTTAATAATCAGAAAATAAGTAAGAAATACCTACCTGGCAATATGTGGTAGTTTTTCTTTTTTCTTTTTTTTTCATTGCATCTCTAGAAAACATTACTTTTGAGTTGAATAAGTAAGAAATTTGTTTATACTTAAATTATAGCCTCACTAAGGATGTAGTGAAGCCATCTGATTTTTGGCATATTGGAGAGAGAATTACTGTATATACTGTAGTCAAGAAGGTGGTCTTAGTACCTAATTATAGAAGTAAAATATGTGTAAGCTGTATGTGTA